>PVIY010019358.1:0-45929 GCA_004026745.1 Myrmecophaga tridactyla | reverse complement strand
TTCCGCTTTTCCGGTTAGCCCACTAAGCGACTTCTGACTTGCCCGATTTCGCGTGAGCTGGGGGCTATTTTTCGTAATCAGAATTTGTTTATTAATGCCGCAATTGGCACTTGGTTGGACTCAGTCCCTGCTACTGTTTCCTTTCTCTCCGCGAATCCGCCTATGGGGGAGGGGCGCCGGGCGCCAGGCGCCGGCCGCCACGGCTTTGGGGAACTCACAGATCCGGCGAGTGCGCGAGTGCGGTCGTTTGGATTCAATCTCTGCTACTGTTTCCTTTCTCTCCGCGGAGCCGCCTATGGGGGAGGGGGCGCCGGGCGCCGGGCGCCGCGGCTTTGGGGAACTCACAGATCCGGCCAGTTGCCGTCGGTCTAAGCTGCTCCCGTTCTGGGCGCGCTGTGTGTTCGGTCACTATCGTGGTTCCAGGAGCTGTTCTGTATTGTTTCTGGTTATCTAGTAGTTGTTCTGGAGGACGAACTAAAACGCGCACCTTGCTAAGCCGCCATCTTGGCCCCCCCCTTACATAGATGTTTTGCCACATTTGCCTGGTCTCTTAAAGAACTCATATGATTTTTTCTCTAGAGTGTATATGAAAATGAGGCACTGCTGGTCCGAGGGCAGCAGGAATTTACTGGGAGCTGATCTCCAGAGGTGGTACTGAGAGGGTCACATGCAGTCCTCGTTCTACTGAATAGCAGAGAAACACTGGAAGAGCTGAGGGAACCTTGGGGCCCAAAGGCACTGACATAAGGAAGTGCTGAAGTGTCTCCAGGGTTCACAGAGGAGCCTCTACTGACTATGAGAGGAGTGGTTGCTCCTGGATGCACTGCCAAGGGCCACCCTCTATGAAGCATCGTTGTCACTGAGGGAACTGTGGCAAGGCACTACTATGACAAATTCTTAAGCCGGCAGGTCTTAATGCTCAGAGATGTTGTACCTTCTCCCTCAGCCTTATATGAGTCACATTTTACCTACAAGGAAGAAGAGAGAGATTTGGTCTTTGTAAATAGTCCTCACTGAGTTAAAAGAAAACAATATCCTCTTGGGAATCCTTGGTAGAGGATCAGAAGCTAGAAACTATGGAAGAAAAACCAAAGCAACTTCAGAGCTCTAAATTAGAGCCCACCTTTCAGATTTCTAGTGAGGTGTGACCCAAGAAAAGATGTCTTCTTTGACATCTATTTACTCTCTCCCTCCTCTTGTCCTTATTTTGTATCCTCTTGTCTTCCTTCCTTCCTCCCTCCCTCCCACCTTCCCTCTTCTGTATATGTATTATTTGTCAATATCATTTCTTGACCCTTTTTTGCCTCTGTGAAGTTTGCGTTTTGTCACCAAAGGAAGCCAGAGGAAATATTTGATGCTTTTGTGATGGGTTAAGGGTTCAGAAGAAATCCATGCATACTGAATCAGTGCCCACCCTAGAACGGCCTTTGGTTTGGCTGTCAGAGCATATTCTTGATATAGCTCTATTAAGTATACTGTAAAAGTAATGTTTCTCCTCTAGAGTGACATTGTAGAGACTTCTGGATCACGAGAACCTCAAAGAGACCAAAAAGATTGCTATAACGGCTTGCTTTTGATCCCATAATGCAGAGATTGGTAAACACTTATCAATATACAACACCATGATGCATATACATCCATTCTCATCAGACACAGGAGCCAAAGGCAACATGGGGTGATGGATAAAACATTAAATTGAAAGTCAGGAGATCTGAATTTTAGTCTAAGCTCTGCCATTCTGTCACATCTCGTTGGTGACCCTGAGCCATTTACTTAAGCCTCTGGACTCCAGAAAAAAATTAGAACTTTTGGATAGAATATCCATGCAATCAAAATATATTGAGCGTCTACTTAAAGCAACTAACTACTAGATGCACTCCAAGATTGTTTTTTATTCTAAAATGTATTGACATTGGAGGGCATGAAACTTTTTTCTCTGCCCAAGGACACCTGATTTATAAGCATTTGAGATCCTTAGTAGTTTTGCAGATGCCATGTTACCATGTTGCTAAGAGGTTATAAGACTTTGCTGCTCCAAACTTATTCCCAGGCAGACTGGAAGATCTATGCAATTACTACATAGTTGTGGGATGGGGTGTACTCTGAGCCTGTTCTCTAGCTACCTTCCCAGGTATGTACTTTTGGGGGACACAATCTCAGTGGAGTTAGTGCAGCTCTGTCTCACTATGACCACTCTAGATTTCTTAGTCCTTCTGCCTGTGCATCAGGGGGGATTTGTCCTGAGCCCACAGTACTGCACCTATTGAGTGGGCACAATTTGCTTCTAGGCTTAACAATGAGAGACATTGTTTCAATTAAGTACTTCCCACCAAATAAGGACTTGAGTCTACCTCTACAGTTTCCTGAGGGGCATTTTCCATGTAATTGGAAGGAATGAGCATTCTTCTAGAGATGCTTGAAAAAAGCATTATCTCTTGTTAACCATTGAGAGAACAACTCACTTCTTGAATATGGCTGCCATTTTTATCTTGCCAAAGCACCAAATTTATCACATCACTCCACTGTCTAAAAGCCACTATCTGCCCCTGTTGTCTGTGGAATTCACACTAGTTTAGCAACACTGCAACCCCTTTTTTAAATTTAAAAAAAAAAAGGGAAATCCTCTATTCTCTAATCCCATTATTCCTCTTTATCATTATTTCCCATTGTTTCAGTTTAGATATTTTTTCTTCTGTCCTCAAATAAGCACATTTCCAGGGGAGAAAATCCCAATTCACTACCTACTATTTGTTGAAAACTGTCCTAGGTATTTTCACATTCTTTATCTGATTTTACAGCTGAAGAAATTATATAGGTTGCCCAACTCATAAGTGGGGAAGCTGGAGTTTTTACCAAGGTCCGTTTGATCTCAATCTATGAGCATTCTGCTTTAACACTCCGCCCCTTGGCTAGGGACCCATACCCAGCCCACGGACACGGTTGTCCCAGGAGTGAATCCTGGTGGCCCAGCCCAGTGCCAGCTCCTTCAATCCTTCTCGTCATCTTTGTAAGCACCCAAATCTCTGTATTAAATGGATTTCTGCATAAAATATTAGAGTCACTTCTGAATCCTGATTGATACAACCCATTTTAGGATAATATTTTCTTATAAACATTCATATCAAGACTTTTAGATCTAGACAGGAGCTTAAAATTCTTTTAGCCCTGTCTCCTCATTTTATAGATGACAAAGCCAAAGCCCAGAGAGGTAAAGAGTCTGGTCCAACATCACATAGCTAGTGAGTTTCAAATTCAAACCATATCTTTGCCCAGAAATAAGGAAACAAAATGGCAGCCCGAGAAGTGTTTTAGAGGTTTAGAGTTTTTAACCTGAGACCATAGCCTGGCCTAAACATAATAACTCTATCTATTTGAGGAAATCACTTTACCTCTCCAGGCCTTAGTTTCTTCATTTGCAAAATAGGAGTGATGATAGCCTTTTGCACAACTGCCTTGAAGGGTATATATGTATATATGTAAAATACCAAGCGCACCTTCTATGTCATAATCTGTGCTTGATAAATGGTAGTTGAGCATATTTTTCTTTATTATCCAGAATCAGCAAGGCCAAACTCCTATGCTTTGGGGACCAAAGTAAAATGTCCAATAAAAGCAATCATCCTTTAGCGCTCACTCTTGCCTAATTCTAGGATACTCAACAAATACTGTGAATGCAAATCAGAGTGCTCTGAGGACCAAGACTAGTAAAATTCAGTCCCAACAATTCATTTATCTGTGTACACAGCAAAAAGTAAATAAGATTCTAATCAGATAAGGGGTCTGACATTTTGCTCTATAGCATATAGTGTCAAGTCTTGGAAGGTGTAAAAACATTAACTTTTTTCTTCTCTTATTTCTTGTTAAATAAATGTTCAGCACACAGTTATATTTTAAAACCATGTAATTCTTCCTCAATCCCTTTTCTTGTATGAGAGAATATAGGATAATAAAAATCCCTTTTTTCAGATACTCATGGATTAATAACAATAATGTTATTTTGTTTTAACTAATATTGAAGGTAATGCAAAAGACATGATAAAATTTAAAATTACCTGGATAACTTTTTATCTCTATATTTAATGAGGATGTTCTAGTTTGCTAGCTGCCAGAATGCAAAATACCAGAAACAGAATGGCTTTAAAAAGAGAATTTAGTGTACACTTCTAAGGCCAAGAAAATGTCCCAATTAAAACAAGTCTATAGAAATGTCCAATCAAAGGCACCCAGAGAAAGATACCTTGGTTTGAGAAGGCCGATGAAATTCAGGGTTTCTCTCTCAGCTGGAAGGGCACGTGGCAAATATGGTGGTGTCTGTTGGCTTTCTCATGGCTCTGCAAAAAGGGACTCTCTCCAAAATGTTTCCTCTTTTAAAGGATTCTAGTAAGCAACTCCACCTTCAATGGGTGGAGACACACCTCCATGGAAATCATCTATTCAAAAGTTACCACCCACGATTGGGTGGGTCACATCTCCATGGGAACAATCAAAATGCTCCTACCTAGCAATACTGAATGGGGATTAAAGGACATGGCTTTTCTGGGGTCCACCACAGATTCAAACCAGCACATTCCACCCAAACACAAAATACATTCATTCCATAACAATATCAGAAAGCCTTAAACCATTTCAGTAACATTACAAATAAAATACTAAGTTAGAAACAGTCTAAAATCTCATCAAGTCAGGACAGCATGGTCTGTCCTGAAGCAAAATTCTCCTCTGGCTCTGGACCTGGAAAACTCAGAACACGTTATTTACTGCCAACATATAAAAGAGGAGCATTCATAAGCTATATATACCCATTTCCATAGGGAGGAAGGAGCACAGGGGTCATTGGACCCATACAGTTTCAAAAACCTACAGGGCAAAGTCTATTAGATTTCAAAGTCTGAGAATCATTTATCTTCAAGGGCTTTAGAAAGCAGCAGTCCCACCCTTTCCAAAGGCCTATGCAGTGGCTTGCCTCTCTCTGAATGTAACCTTGGGGGACATTGGGGGGACCACCTTTTTCTTGGCTTCAACCTCTCCATGCATTATGGCCGCACCTGGGCTCTCTGCCTTCTCTGGGGCACATGCTCAAGACCTCCGTGTGGTGGTAGCCTGGCTGTCCCCAAACCCCAAGGAATGTGCTTCATCCTCTCCAAGGCCTGAGGTGGCATGACTCTTCCACTGCAGTGAGGTTGAGGCCCATCCTCTGCCTTCAGGGCAAACTCACCCTCTCCATGGGCTTGGGTGGGTCCCTTTCCTGGCCCGAGGTTTCTTAACTTCAGACCTCAGCCTCATGGTTTTGTCTCTGAAGTTATTTTTCCTCCAATGTGTCCCTTCTCTGAAACCCCCAGTCCAGACTGGCAGTGGTTCTGTTTATACATGTCCCACAGCACTCTCATTGGCTTTCTATGCAACAGCTTTGGATCATGCCCATCAGACATAAGGAGTTTCCACAAATTCTTCCTAGATAACTCCATGTCCAATCCTGGCTTTCTCTGAAATGGCTGACTGGTTTCACATTTGCCCAAAACCTCATGTGGGGCACCATTCTCTGGGGTCTCCCTTCCAGAAAGCCCAGAATTTTCTAGGACATCAATTTCTGGTTTCTTTGTACTCAAGAGTTCAGTTCTCAGCTTATCTCTCTCCTTTCACATTTCACTATAAACTGTGAAGAGAAACCAGGCTGCACTTTCCACATTTAATTTGGAAATCTCTTCTGCTAAATATCCAAGTCCATGGCTTTTAAAATCTGACTTCCAGACAAAGTCACTAGTCAACTTTGCCAGATTATCTGCCATTTTAAAACAAGGATCACCTTCCTTCCAGTCTGTAATGACACATGTCTCATTTCTGTCTTTAGCCTGGTCAGAGGTATCTTTAGAGTCCACATTTCTACCAAGATTCTCTTCAAAACATTCTAGGCCTTCTCGATCAAGCTCCTCACAACTTTCCAGGTTTTTCCCCTTATCCATTTAAAAAGCTGTTTCAACATGTTTGGTATTTGCAAACAGCTGCAGCACCCCACTCCCAGTACCAAAATCTGTTCTAGTTTGTTAGCTGCCGGAATGCAAAATACCAGAAATAGAATGACTTTAAAAGGGGAATTTAATAAGTTGCTAGTTTACTTCTAAGCCCAAGAAAATGTCCCAATTAAAACAAGTCTATAGAAATGTACAATCAAAGGCACCCAGAGAAAGATTCCTTGGTTCAAGAAGGCCAATAAAGTTCAGGGTTTCTCTCTCAGCTGGAAGGGCACATGGCAAACATGGTGGTGTCTGTTGGCTTTCTCATGGCTCTACAAAAAGGGATTATCTCCAAAATGTTTCCTCTTTTAAAGAATTCCAGTAAGCAACTCCACCTTCAATGGGTGGAGACACACCTCCATGGAAACCATCTAATCTAAAGTTACCACCCATAATTGAGTGGGTCACATCTCCAAGGGAACAATCAAAATGCTCCCATCCAGCAATATTGAATGGGGATTAAAGAACATGGCTTTTCTGGGGTCCACCACAGATTCAAACCAGCACGGAGGGAATGTACACTTTATAGAATGCCACAGTAATGTGGAACTGTGGGTGTTCCTAATGCACAGAACTTCAGCTAGCTGAAATGCCTTCCCCACCTACTTATTGACTGCAGACAGCTTGTGCACTGTGTCTACTGAGGGAGTATGTGTGAAAAGGGCAGTGTCCCAAAGAGGTAACTCTCTGCAGGGTAAGTGGTTGCTGTACCTGGTAGGGAATGTGTGAACACAACCAAGAATCTGGACTGAAATTCCAATGTCCTTTAATCCACAATAGGTAGTATAGAACTCAGGTCTCAAAACAGAGAGCCCATTCAAGGCTGTAATTGAAGAGCATTAAAAAAAAAAAAAGAACTATTTGCAGAGGAATGGAAAGAGGTATGGAATCCTAAGAGATGATGATGCACCACACCACAAAGGACATTGGGCAACTAATACCATCCCTAGGCTTGAAGGGGCCAGGGAAAGAAATGGAGAAAGCAGAACCCAGTTGGGGGTTGTGTGACAGGAGTTTGATCATCCATAGAGGGATAGGACTCCATAGCACAGCAGGGAAGGGGGCAAAAAAAAAAAAAAAAAGACCCTGAGGCCTCTCTCTCCCATCTTCTGACCCGCTATGAGTGTCTCCCATTGACTGATCTCAACAGAAACCTGAAAACCAGGAAGCCCATTGATGCAGTCCATACCTCCCAGCCTCCTGGATGTGAAGCAGGATGAAGAAGGGTGTAACTGCATTTGAAGGGGCATATGAGCCCAGGGGAAAAAACAAAAACATTTTGCCTCAGTTGTGCTGCTTTTTGATAACTATATGACTAATTCACACTTACTGATGGAGAAAAAAGTATCTACTACATACTTCTACAGGGCCATATTAGATATGGCCATTGGAAATTTAAGATGAATTTGCTCAAAGAGCTGAATTCTCTCAAATGGGAGGATGTTTCACCATTTTAAGCCATAGACAGGTCCCCAAGGGTCAATGTGCTGCATAGCCCCCTTTATATATTGGGGTTTTAGGGGACCCAATAAGTGACACTCCTATTTCCCCAGTCAATGTAGACATAGAAATTGGACACATGGAGATTTTTTAAAATCGCCTTTATTATTGATAAAGCTTAATACTAAAGACCAAGGTTTAGTGGAAAGGCCAAATAGGTTTACCCACCCAGTGATAAGCAAAGAGGAAAACTGCAGGCCTTGTCCACAGTGGTAGAGCCATTACTGCTAAGCTCTTGAGCAGGTGAAAATACATGCTTCATGTGGATGGGCAGATTCCAAAAAAGAAGGAATGGAGGTAGATGAGACCCATCCTCAATTCCTTCTCCCAAATTCACCTCATAAGTTTGTCCTCATTCCCTGGTAGAAGGGGTAGCTTACCTGCCCAGGATATATGAGGAAGTATAAAAATACACATTAGACAGGCATGTGATTCATTCCATCCATATTCTCTTTCTACCCAAGGGTGTTCCATGGTAGAAGGTGGCCTCCCAAGCTCTCAAGGAATATCTCAGTGTCCATACCTGACTTCCCTGAACCCTTGTTGAACCTGTTGACTGGCTTGTACAACTCCTTGGGGGCTACCTGTTCCTTGTTTTCCTCCCCCGTGAATCCTCTGTACCCTGTACTGTGGTGGAAAGAGACAGAGAGGACCAGTCCACTCTCTGCTCTGTCCTCCAGGTGGCAGGAGAACCATCTAGACTGTTCTGTGGCTTCAGGGAGCCTCGGGCCAAGCCAAAGATAACAATGTGTTTATGCATAGGAACACACTGTGCTTTCCTGGATTCCCAGGAAACCAAATCACAGTGAAGGTTAATAGTGCTGGTATACTGTGTATAACTCAAATTTGTGGTACAAAGGACTAATCTTAAGCCTCAGGACTTCCTTTCTTCAAGGCCTCATTTGTCTCCTCCTGGGTCACCTGTGATTTTCAGCTAACCGGGTTCTCTCAAGCCCTATTTATTGTATCAGAAATTCTTGAGCAGCCTAACTCAAGTGCCTGGGACAGAAAGCTGCTCTAGGTGCTCTGGAAAGAGGAGTCAGGAGTTGCAAGACCCTCTTGTCCAGGGTTACCCCCCACCCCATAAGCCCATCTTCAGGATGATATAATACAATGCACCATAAGCTATTGAGAAACTAGAAACAAGAGCCATATATCCAACCACCTACTTGATATCTCCTCCTGGGTATCTTTACCTACATCTCAAATCTAGGGCTTTTACAGTATTCCCATCTCAGTGAATGCTTCCCTATCCAGCCAGATGCAAGCTAGAAACCTGAGTCACTTCTGGGATCTCAATCCATATCTAAGGTGTTACCAAACCATTTGACCTTTGTCCCTGATTGCCTCTCCAGCCTATTCACTTCGCTCCACACCCTCCGCCTTGCCTTGCCTCCAATTCAGCTCCAATCCACTTACAATGAATTTTTTTTCCTTTGGAATACAAATCTCATCATTTCACATCTCCACTTACATCCCTTCAGTAGCTTCCTATTGCCTGGATAAAAAATGAAGACCCCAAAATGGCCTACTGGACCCTAACCTGACCCTTCCTGCCTCTCCAGCCTCTTGCCCAGCTGGGGTCCCTTCAGCCTCCCTCTGTATTCCAGACTCCCAGCCTTCCTTCTGCCTCCACAGATGCACCATTTCTCCTCCTACCAAAAGGTTGCTTTCTCTGCATGAAACATTCTCCCCTCCTCTTTGCCAGTTTAAGATTCTATATTTCAGATCTCCACTTAGCAGTCACTTCCTCAGGGGAACCCTTTCTGACTTTCTGTAAGGGTTATATGTTTCTTTGTCACCATTGTGCACCCCCATCGATTACTTCATCGACTTTAACTATCTTAGGATGTTTTCTGTACCTCAAAAGTGCCAATGCTGCCTCTCATTTGGAGAATTTGACTTTGTTGTAAATAGGGGTTTCCTGGCCCTTTCTCTGCGTCAGACAGTGAGCAGAACTGAGAATGTTATGCTCCTAGGTCTGGCCTGGAAGTGGATCAGAAATTCTTGGATTTTTTACCCACCCTATCTTTGCCCTTCTCCCCTTCTTTTCCAGAACTATTCAACTGACCCCACTGCTAAGATATTTTTCCTGTCCAGGGGAAATACAAACAAACCCTCTACTTAGGAGCTGGCTATGAATAACCAGGTCAGCATGACCACATGGCCCCATGCCAGCATTCACCCACAGAGATGGGGAACTTTCTCTGTTGCACACTATTTTGCAGAAAGGTATCTATCTGGATGTTTTCAAATATGTAGGTCTCCCAGTGCACGTGCTCATGGCATGTGTATGTACACACAGGTATATGTGTGTGTTGTGTGCATGTGTGTATGTGTGTAGTCTGGAGGAGAGCTGGACAAGGGTCAACCTCTTTCACTTATCCAGCTGCCTGAGGTCTGTAGTGAGAGATCCTGAGGCAGTTATCTACCATCTGTGACAGCCATGAGAAAACACCTCTCCAACTTCCAACTTCAGGAAGTAAAATTAACCCCATGGCCCCAGCTGCTACAATCAATCTCTGAGTTTGCACCAAAGTCACACTTTGTACAGTCTGTTTCTAGCCAGTGACTCTACCCATCAGAGAATACTAATGCAGGGCTGCTCCTGGATGACATTAGATTCTTCTGACAACTGATATTTGCTTAAGCACTCCCTAATGGTCTTGATGTGCATTCTTAGACTGCATGGCTATCTAGGATGCTTCCACCCAATCTTCTTTCCCTCTTTTCTTTATTCAGGGTGTGACTCGGCAGTTTGACAACTCTCCCAGGCATGTCAGCTCCCTACCTATTGTCCTTCACAGCCTTTTCCCAATCAAAATCCTTGCAAGTTTAATCCCACTTTAGCATCTGCTTTTCTGGACCCAGAATAATTTATCTTCTTATCCATCTCCTCTGAAAGAGCAATATATTCAGTAACACCTAAGGCCTTCAAGTAATACTTTTTTAGGACCTATAAGCCTTAAAGATAAGAGGAAAAGAAGTACAACCTTAAAAACCACACATACAGAGTGCATTTACTTTGGGATGGACCACTTACAATATACATCTCTTATATAAATTGGCCAACGGGTAATTCTAGAAATGCCCTTGGAGAGCAATGAAAGAGTTCAATAACGTGTGCAGGTTCATCAGTCCATAGTCTTGCTGAGTTCCTTCTTGACTTTAAGAAGATCGTATATAGTGAGGAGCTATTCAGTGACCTTAGCAAGGTCAAGGTTTTGCATATGGAAGTCCAGGTCCGTGTCAGCATGTAATAGCAATACTCTAGGCCTTGTGGGTCTTCTCCTTCACAGGGTCAGAAACCAAAAGGGAATGCTTCGTATTTCCAACAGAAGAGTGGAAACCGGTGGAGAGAATGAGCAAAACATCCATTTTTGAAGTGGGGTTGCCAAGGCTGTGCTGAGGGAAGGGCAGCCAACGTGCAGGCAGGGCACTGCGCATGGTTTTGCCACCGTTCTGGGATCAAACTGTCTATGGGGGTCATTTCCATATATATGGCATTTTTTTGCCATTTTATGTTTTAGATATGCATATAAATGAAGCCCATCAAACCTCAGAAATGACTGATTTGTGATTCTAATCAGGAAGCATTTATTATTATTAAAATAACTACAACATGTACAGAATACCTGCTATACCAGACATTATGTTAAACACCCCACACTTACTTTTTCATGTAAGCCTCAATTTATAGAAGAGGAAATCAAAGCAGGTGGTCTTTAATAATTTATCCTGGGTCACATGGCAGCAGCAAGATCCAAACCCGAGATTGTTCAACTCCAAAGACTTCTGTTCCTTAGAACATTGAGAGTGAGCACTTACAATAGAGTTAAATGCTTGAAAAACAATGGGAAAAAAAAACTGTACGATTAAAGGCATAGATTAAAGCATAGCTGTAATAACAGATATGACACTATGGACTCCAATCTGAGCTCTGGTGCAAATATTAAATAACCTTGACAAAACAAGTTCACTCTGGGGCAGAAAAGAATGCATATCTTTAAAGGCACAAAAGGGCTAATAATTTTGAAGAAACACTGCCTCTTGCAGAAGCCTAGTAGGAGTAGCAGAATGAAACACTATATCAATTTTATGCACAATGTAATTGCTTAAATCAAGCTCTCTGACAACATTTAAGTATTCTCATGCATGTCGGAATCATGTTATCATGGCTAAATTCTGTTTTCCTCACTTCCTTTATGGCCGCAGAAATTCCAAGCTGCAAAATTGAATTAACGTGAAAAAAAAAATCCTTACTTTGAAAATTATTCACTCTTTTCCGCCTGTTTTCTCCCTGAGAAATATTTTTGAGTGGTGTTTGCTACCCCCTATTTATAGCTTCCCAGTTTTGGCAGGTATGGGAAAGTTTATAAGTGGTTTGTTTTCTTTGCTATATCCAGTGTTGATTTAAGCTGCTTTCGCCACTAAAACAATTGGAAAGACTTTCAAGGAAGGCAAAGTCTGTTGACAACTGATAACATTGTGAAATCCAGATAGTCCAAAGCAGGATTTCTTAGGGGGCTCAGGTCAGTCAGAAAATCTTAATAGTGCCATGGTTTGAATAATTATCTTTACCTCTTTTTGTGACTTTTCTGAAAGAAGTTTCCCATTGAAATAGGTAGGAAGCACATCTCCTGAACAAGTTCCCAGTTTTGGTGAATTGTGGGTTTGGCAATTAGAGGAGAAAGTATGTGGTGGCAGGTACCCTGTCTGAGCTCTACCCTGTAAGAGACCTTCATTATGAACCCAGGCCTAACTTTTGGGTTTTAACCAAGTTTTCCATGCTGACCAGAAGCAAAAGTTAGTGGCTCTTTTGTTTAGGAGAAATGCCTGGAATTTCTGGGTTTTGTTTCTTAAAGGACTAAACTAAATAAATACATTTGAAAGCCGGTAGAATTATAGACATCTTCTCCTTCTAGTTTGGATGTTATAATGGGTGGTATGGTTTTGGGTTGTTGCTTTTTTACCCCCTCCGGATTTTCCCACCCTTTGCCTCCCTATAATTTGTGGGCCCTGAGAAAAGTCATGGTTTGCCCTGTAAAAGCAGAGGGTGAGCTTGTTTGGTGACATCTCAACTTTTTCTCATTGCCGGGTTCTTGTCTGCGGTGCTATAGCGGAGGAGAACACAAAGAATAAGCGGCCCCAACACAGACAGCTGGATTTCTAACTTCAAAAGTTCAGTGTTTCTGAGATGGAGTGGCTCCTGGAAAGTAAACCTTGCTGGGGACAGGAGCAGAGCGCTGGGGGTGTCTGCCTGTTATTTGATCCAGCAGCAGCTCAGGCAAGGTAGAGCCATCATTGCTCATAAAGACACTTAAGAGACTAAGGGGCCCTTTAATAGCTCCATCCATCCACCAGCATCCATAAGTGGCAATTAATCCTCACGGCACACCTGGGAGACCAGGCACCTGGCCTGGTTTTACTTGAGTAAGGGGATTTCTCCAAAGTCACTAGGTCAGGCTAGGTCAACTCTAGAAGTAGATCTGAGACAACTCCATACCCCACCCTTTCTTCCAATTTGTGGCTTTGTTCTTTGCTTTCCTTTTTGGTGGCCCTGATGTGACTTATGCCCCCCCCGCCCCCACCTTTTAAGATGTGTGAGTATTTAACAGTCTTTAAAAAAAAATTATCGTGAAAAAAAAAACACAAATATATAAAGTAAAAAGAATGGCATACTGAACCCCATCGTGCATCCTGCAAATTCAATAATTATCAAGGTTTTTGCCACACTGTAATTGCTTCATCTATTCCCCCTTTTCTCTGCTGAAGAATTTTAAAATACATCCCAGACATCAGTCACGCCTTACCTCTCATTTCAGGACTCTAAACATTGTAGATATTTTCATGCATAACCATAAAGCCATTTTCCCACTCACAAAATTCCTTAGTATCTCTACCATACACCCAAATCTAAATATCCCCACTTGATCCCCCAAAATCTATTTCCAGTTGATTTGGTTGAACCAGGATCACAATAAGATTCTATTATTGCACTTCCTTAGGTCCCTTTCATATGTCTTAACATTTTTCTTCCCTGACCACTAACTTATTAGAGAAACTAAGCCAACTGTCCTAATGCTCCTTTCTTTTCCTGCAGTTATATGTATTATTTGAGGACTGAGAGTTGGAACACTTCTCCCCCCCAAGACTCTTCTGGAAGCCAGTGAAAAACAGTAAGTATCGAGGAAGAAAATATTGTTAATGTGTAAATGATACATAGGTGATGATGGTGTATCAAAAAGATAAGCCTCACAGTTTGAAATAGTTTAATAAAAAAGGTCACAATGTAGACCACCTGTCTGAGTTTGGGTGTGGTTCTTTTCTCGAGATACAAAGTAAACTAGCAGAATAAAAAAATCATGTCTGAGGTACTGGTTGAACTCGAAAGGGGATGCACACAGATAATGGCGTATCAGGTTGATGCTTGGAGAAATAGTAGATATTTTTCCCTCCTGGTCCATTCCCCTATCCCCTCCTGTCTAGGTGTCTTCTATTTCTGACTTTTAAAAACAGCTTCATTGAAGTGTAATTAATATAAACTAAAGTGCATATTTTTAAAACATTGCTATATGAATACCGTCTCCCACTCAGAAACCCTCACCACCGTTAATGCAATGAATTTATGATTCACCCCTAAAAGCCTGAAGCCTCTTTGTAATCTCACCCTCCTAGCCCTCCCTGCACACCCTTCCCCCAGACAACAACTGATCTGCTTTCTTTCATTATAGATTAGTTTGCATTTTCCAGAATTTAAATAAATGGAATAATACAAGTATGGACTCCTTTTAGTCTCGCTTCTTCTATTGAGCATAATTATTCTGAGATTCATCAGTCTTGTAATAGCTTCATTCCTTTTTATTGCTGAATAGTAATCCATTGTATTCTATTCCCGATGAACTATCATAAGAATTTACGAGTCCCTATATCTGGACCATTGGGCTTTTAATACCTTCAATACTCTGACCGAGACACTGGTCTATCGATAGCCTGGGGCAAATAGCGTTTCCTCCTAAACCCATTCTCAAGGCAATACATCCTTGCCAACTCATTATACTCTTTTGAACTTTCCTGACCCCAGTTCAGAGATGTAGGGATCTGAACTCACTGTCCTCTTCCAACCCTATAATTATAACAGTGTGTGAGTGATAGTGGTGGCAGTGGGTGGGGATGGGGTTGGGAGAAGAGTAACATTCCTTTAACAAATCATAGTGGCACAAATTGGCACTTAAAGAGATGCCAAAATTCTGAATGCTGCTTCGAGCCATGGAGTATCTGAAGGATCCTAATTTTTTAGCTGCTATAGTAGAAATTCCTTCTCATTTTTCTAAAGAAGAAAACAAGGATGGCGATCAGAATGATTTTCTTCAAGGCTTATGCAGACGATGTAGATATTGCTAATGATATTATATGAAAATAGCCTGTAAGCACCCTCCAAGGGTGGTTTTTAGAGTCCAAGCTAAGAATGCTAATCTAACAATCATTTTGTCATAGAGAGATGGAGAGAAGTTCCAGAAAGGGACGATGAACACAGCCACGGTAGGAAGATCTAGAAAAAGAAGCTCTGTTTTTCATCTCACTCCGAATCTAGATTATAGAAGAAAATGAAGTCCCCGCACTATCTCCCATCCTCCTCTCCAAGGTGATTTATTCAGTACAGGATGTCTTTTAACTAGAAAAACCTATCTTTCCCGAGAAAGCAATTCTGATTTGCTTGGCACATGCTTTCAATGAGCATTCAGGCTTCTTCCTTAAGGAGTCAAAAAGAGAGTGTGAGGAGGGCGTGACAGGCGAACCAGGGTCACAATGCCATTTTATTTCTTCCTGGAATAACATATTCTTTGCTGGTTGCCAGCATACTTATTTCCATGTCGATTTGACCTTGGCTGCAACCTTGAACAACTAAAATAGAATAAAATAGCTATAAGCTCCTTCAAAAAGCTTGACTTTAAAAGTATATAAAAATAAAAGACAAAGGCAGGAAAACTAGGCAAGCCACAGCGTTAAGCAAAGAATCACTGGGCTCCTTGGGTCTAGTTAAAATATCAGTTCTGTGAATATTAGATTCCATCCTGTGTTTGATTATTTCTGCAGTGAGTGCTGCCTTTATCGATTGTTAGAGTGAAATGTTCAAGAGCATTATATTGCAATCTGTCTCCAAATGGCTTTTCAGAAAGAAATTTCCTGTAACTCAGAGGCAGAAATTATGCAGGGAACTGAAAAGGAAGAGACTAGACAGCTGAATTTCACCCAGAGTTTTGCATAGGGGAAAGGGATGGAGAGCATCCAGAGAGCGTGTTTTCTTGGGAAGGATGGTCAGTTTCAAGTGACAGTTATCACATTACCAAAAAGTGTACTGAATATCATATAAAGCCAAATCAACTGAGGTTGTGGCTCTGAAGATCACATGCTTTAAGGATGTCTCAGCGCCCAGGGTCCCTTGGTTCACTCTGCCCCCTGGCTTATTTCTCCTTCATCCAGTCTCCTCCTCCATGTCCTAGCCCAACTCTAACCTCCTCCATGAAGCCACTCATCCTCCTTCATTGATCTTCTCCCTCCCTGAAGACACTACATTTTGTACCACTGAAAGCCATCTGCATAATATTTTCTAATTGTTTCATGTGCATTAATTTTACTTTACAGTTAGACCACCAAGTTAAAAATATGTCTTCCAGGCTCTGTATCCTCCGCAGTGAGTTACAGTACATTGTGCAGAGATCAAGTGCTCTTTCTCTGTGTGTATCCAGTCCCCTTCCCCCACTGGCTCTATTAGCCAAAGAAGTGGCTTTTCTTAGCTAACAATCTTTGGATTTCATATGACAGAAACTCCAACTCAGTTCAGCTTAAACAAAAAAGGAATTTGTTGGCTCGACATAACCGAAAGATCTAGTTGTAGGTCTGGCTTCAAGTGAGACTCAAATAGTGGCTTGAAGATGTCAAAAGGTACCAGATTTCTTTCTGTCTATTTTACTGTCTATGAGATTGACTTTACCCTATGAAACTTTTGGTCACAGGATAGCAGGACAGCTGCTACCAAAAGACAGCATTATCCTGGGATAATGTGCGCATACTTGTTCATCTCCAGAAGAAAGAGAACATCAACAAAAATCCTAACAATCACTTGGACTAGACTGGCTTAAGTTGCATGTTCACTTCTAAAAATCCCCATAGAGAGGAGTATGGTCACATTGGTTAGTTTAGCCTATCTTCTCTTAAACTATATGACTCCCCAAACAGGAATTGGGAAGGTGAAAGTGTTATAGGAGAGATTGGGAAGCAACCAACAATTGCTATAAAACTTTAACTTCATTATCAGCAAGTCACAATCTGCTAAATATTGCATCTCATATAAAAGGGATCTGCTCTCTGCCTGATAAGTTCTTTTATTCCAGAGAAAATAAAAGGAATCAATCAATAACATTGACACTGACTAGTTTCCACAGAATTTGACAAATTCTCATGCTGCCACATCAGCAGAAGGTTTTCCAGAGATGGTTGGTCCCTTCCATTCACTGCCCATCACCACAGTATTCTCTTAAAAAAAAAAAAAGTGAAGGAACAAGGAAGAAAGAATGGAAGGAAGTAACGAAGGGAGGGAGCAAGGCAGGGATAGACAGAAAGAGACAAAGAGAAAAAAAGAGAGAAAAGGAAGGAAGAAGGAGAGAGAGAGAGAGAGAAAGAAAAAGGAAGGAAGGAAGGAAGGAAAAGAAATACAAAGCTGGGGAAACTTCCTGGGTCAGGTTTCTGTAATATTAAGAGTAGAACATGAAGAGACCATCATTTGGGGGAGCTTACCTGTAATTGCTAGTTAATTTCCAGATGAATACTAAATGTTTTTCATAGAGGTGTTAAGTTCCTGGAGATAATGCTCCCTTCAAATATGAAGCCTGTTCTTTCTTGGGCCCATTTGAAAATTCAACATGGGGGATACCACATGATTTTTCTTTCAAAGTTTATATTTCTGATAAGATCTGAGATCATTTGTATTGTCAGAAATAAGCTATTTACCAATGGAGGGATTAAAATGTACTTTTAGTTTGTGTGATTGACCAACCAATGCCAATTTTCAGAATTCTGCCCACAAAAGCTAAGAGTGAGAATGAAGGCACATAACAAAAATTATTATTGCACTGATTTTTGAAATAATTACTTGTCATCTCAAAAAGCCAATCTTCCATTGAAAAGAGTGTGGAAGGGAATAGTGGACAGGGAAAAAGATAAACCTCTTCAGGGGAAGGTTTTGTGCAGAAGAAAGAAACAACTCCATATACGTTGGCATAACAGATTAATTTTGAATATAAACTCCAGATTTAGAAATTATATTCTACACTTTGTACAACCTCCAATATCTGAGAACATAATTTATAAAATTAGAAAGGAATGATCACCTAAAATCAAAGAAAGAAAGGAAAAGAGGATGGTATAAGAGTAGGAGGAGAAAGTCTTTCCTTTATAAAAAGATTTCTGCAAGATCATTCAAATAATAAACTCACCTTGGCCTTTTAAGATAGTTCAACTCTCCCCAGACTTTTCTGGAATCCATCTACTTTGTAAAGGGAGGTAAGATTCAATCTTAAGTTGCTTGTTAAAGCTTGAATAAAAATCTGATGTGCTTGCTTCATCTGCCTAGAAGAAAACTTCAATTTGAAAGGCATCTCAACACATTTTTTTTCCTTAGTGCTTTATTGAAGTCACTACACTGAAAAATATCTGGAAGGAAAGAATAGTTCTTGCCGGCTGGAAGGAGTCAAATCAGATGAAAGAGGCAAAGGCCTTACTTAAACCAAAATTGATGTTTGGAGACACACTGTTTCATCTTAATGAAGACCTGTGTTGACAGGAAGAAGCTGTTGTCTCGTCCTTTCATCTTGATGGGCGGAGGATGGATGTGTCCATCTCAAGGGGTCCTTCAGGCTCTGTCAGTCTTAGAATTTCTGTCAGTCTGGGTTGGCCAAGCAAGAACCAAGCCCTGCACAATGCATGCATTCAAACAGCGTGTCTTCAGGGCACTGATAGTCCCAAAACAAAATAATTCCCACATTCTAAACATTGTTTGTGGCATTTGAGTGCCTGCTAACTACTTGCTTCACAGCAAAACAACTGTGAAAGGAGCACTCCACAATCACAAAATTAGAAAAGTCATTTATGTCTAATGTTTAGATAAGATAAGCTGGAGGTCTTTGTGGTATGTAGGTACTAAAAGACTGTGTAAGAATAAGCAGTGAGCTGCATGATGGATTTCAAGGTAGAGGTTTAACAGGTAGCCCTGATGTGTTTTAAGTTCGTAAAGCCTGTATATGACTGGATATTGACCTATAATAGAAGCACCTAACTTTTGCCATACTTTGTTCTAGGTACTAGAGAATCGGGATTGAACAAAAGAGACCTAGTCCCATCTCTGTAAAGGGAGACAGACAATAAACAAAGGAATTGATCATGATATCCAGTGTAGCCATTACTTATTGCAAAATACCATGAAAGAACATGGGCCCTGAACAATCGAACCCAGGGCACCAGAAAGAGAATTGCAGAAATGTACATTCTCCATCCCAGCCCTTGGGTTAAAGGCAGCACCATGACTGCCATAGGGACAGCGAGACACAAGTAACTGGCTCACTGACTCTCTTCCTCTAACTATAAATAAAATGAGTAAGTGCCAGTTGCATAAACCAAGTGATTGCCACTACTTTCTGCTAAGCTGGGGAGCCATACTCCCCAGATGCAAGAGTTATAGCACTCAGTGGGTGTGGCCCCTGTATCAAGTCAAAGGAAGAGCTGCTCCAGTCCAAGTGTTTTCAGAAACACAAGCAAAGCAAAAGGGACTCTGCTTTTGTTTCTGAGAAATACATGGTTTATGAATTTGAATTTATTATTTTCTTCTCCATTTTCCTGCACTGATTTCATCTTCAAAACTTTCCCACCCCCATCACAACTAGGAACATCAGAGTAAGAAGTATCAGAGGAGGGTTTATTTTTTTTGGGGGGGGACGATGTTTATTTGTTTTGTTTTAAATCATGGAAGAATCTTGGAAGGAAGAATAGGTAAAATTACACTTTCTAAGATTATACCATGAGGGTGGTCCCAAATTTTTCCACAAATGTGGTACAAAATGACAGGGTTGTTCTCTGTAACTTGAACAAAATTGGAACTTTGTATCCAGATTTTACAGGATAGTTGTAGAAACATAGATGGTGCTTCATTCTTATTGCATTGACTGGTACTATGTGATGTGTTCAGAAAACAAGTGTTGTACAGGATCAAGGGTCTTGCCAGCACTTTGCTCTGGAAGCATTCCAAGAGTTTCTGTCACTAACGGTTTAAATATATAAAGATGTTACAATAGACTCTATGTCCATGGAAGTAAACTGGACTCTAATACACCAGAAGATGAGTCACTTTGTTTTTTCAGGCACATAGAGAGGAAGTGTCATCTCCCATCAGTTATGACACACTGCTTTTACCAGTTAATTGACGTATAGTTACATCTTTTTTAGAAGGGAGTAAGAAAAGAAACAGAATTAAGAGCTAAAACTGCAGGGACCTCAGAAAACATTCATATAAGGATGAAGAAAGCCTTATATGAATATAAGACTTGGAATACTACTATTCCTGGGAAATTACCTGCATTGCCCAGATCACAGTATTTAGCAGAATCAGACTTCCCTTCTTCCTTCCCATGTCAGGGGAAGAGAGCCATCCTTCTAACACCAGAATTCTTCCAACTCTCCCAAACCAACCTCTCTCTCTCTTATCCTCTACATTGCCCACTTGAAATTCTCCCACCTCTCTCCATGGAGCCCACTGATGCCTTCCCCTATACCACCAGCCAAAGACTTCACTCCTTTCTTCACAAAAAAATATGAGAAGCATCAGATGATAAGCCACTTAAATTCAGTAGCACTCAACCTACACCCTTATTTCCATATGCACCCATCTTTCTTCCTTAGCTCCCTTGAGGCAATGGGAGAGATAGCCTTTTTCCAGTCTCAGGCAATGTCCTCTAACCCATGCTCTAGATTCATTCCTTCCCACATCTTCAGGAATTTGCTTCTTTAACCCACACTCTTTCCTGTCTTCCATTTCTTGCCCCCCACCCCCGACACAGGAATGTGCTCAAATCCCCATCATCTTTTTTAAAAAGTTAAATAAAATACCTCAACTGCCCATTTTCCTCTAACTAGGGACATTCATTCCTTCAGAGCCAATATTTTAGAAAAGGTGGCACTCACCATCTCCTGTTCCTCTCTCCCAAGCCCTCCTTTCCTGCCATCTGGTTTCTCTTCCACTTCACCAGCATTTCTCTCTCTATGGGAACTAATTCACACCTAATCCCATGGACATATTTCAGTCCTTATCTCTCTTGGCCCCTCAATGGCTCTGGACACTTTTGCCTCTCCCCACTTAAGACACTCTCCTTCTGGTCCACAAAACCACTCTGTCTTAGTTTTCCTCTTCATTGTTTGGCTAGTTCTTCTCAGTCTTCTTGGCTTTGCTTGCCCCATAAATATGGGTGCTCCCTAGGGATCCACTGGATCTATTTTTTGACCTTATTCCTTGCTGTTTTCAGGGTGATCTTTTATGCAAATCAACCACTTAACTCTCCTTTAACATTCATCAGAATAAATCCCTACTCCTAGCCTAGGCTTTCCGATCCTCTTCTGAACTTCATCTCTCATCCCTTCCCCAGGACCTCTCTCAGCTCCAGCGATCCCTAGCAATTAACTGAACAAATCATGTTCTTTCTGGTTTCAGTGTTTTAGAAAAGGTTGTTCCTTTTGCTTAGAATGCACTTTCTTCCCCATCTTCACCTCACAAATTCTAAGATTTGCTCCCAAAGCTCAGTACATATTTCCATCACAGGTTTTGTCAATTTATATTCTGTCTTTCTCCCTGAAGCTTGAGTTCTTTAATAACAGGGACTCTGTTTTACTTATTTATTATTTTAAACTCAGGGTTATCTTAAACTCTTCTTTGTCTAACACAATATACCTGCTGTATAGTGGACAAGTGATACATTTATTTGTTGAAGGAATGAATGAATAAATGAAAGATCCCATTCTGCTTGACTCCCATTCCAGCACGTAAATCAGGTACAGATAAATAGATTGTCTCTGTCTGAACTGAGTACAATGCTTCTAAACCAATTGCACACATCTCCACCAATAAAAGCTTATTGATTTTGTATTGTGAAAATAAACATAGCCCCTGTTGGGAGAACTTTATTTATTCTGAGCTTCCTGGTAATCGTGGAAATTAATTACAGCCTTGGACAAAAGGACATCCCTCAATCAAGGGGATGTGGTGTGATCTGGTGGGCAGAGGGAACGTCTTAAAGGCACACTCTGTTATAGCTGGTCTTAACCTGCCAAGGTAATAGGCAGTCAGGACTGGCCCCTCCTCTCCTCTCTTCTAATCCATCACTGACATGAAGCTGGAGGAAAGGATTTGATCTTGTATACTTAAATCAGGTTTGCGTCCATATTAGAATAACATTTGCTGAGAGATGGAAGCCAGACAGAGCTTTGCTGAGATGTCATTCCCATGAAAGTTTTCTGGCTTGGTTGCTACATATAATCCTTATGGGTTCATTATGAATCTGTGCTGTTTCCCTCACAAGGTATCAATGTCTTTAGAAGCAGGATCCATGTATTTTTTTTTTCTCTGTAAAGTCCCTCAGGCCAAGTTTAACTGTCAAGCCTCAGAGTGATGGCTAGCAGAACTAAAAAATTATTTTTGAATATTATTACCAGTCATAAACTTAGGTACCTTTTCCTGAATAAAAACGTAAAATCATAAAGCCATCATTTTTACTTTGGACTTTCTAAGATGGTGACAAATAATCTTCTCTATGGAATCCTAGAAAATATCGGAAGACCCCAGTCAGAAAGAATGCAATTTCAAGGTACAGGTTCTTTGGGCACAGTGATGTGATTTTCCAACCTATTTCTAGGGCAAGAAAAGATTTTTAAAAAATCATGGCATAAGCTGCAGCAATTGAAGATCATTGCAGTGATGGATGACTTTCCAGAAAAACAATTATATGTATTTTATTAATGAATGTGGCAAGGAGAGAAGTGATGGTTCTCACATGGTTGAATTCTATCCACCTTCAAATTCTGGCAACTTAGAGCCCCTTAATCTCACCCCCTCCCTCAAAGACTGAATTCAGCATTAAAATGACATGAGCATATGATAAGTAGGACTTTTGGTTCAAGATTTCTAAGCCTATGAACCCCCTTGTGTAAGCATGCCTCCAAGATGGACCCAGTGGTTCTCATCCTCTGGTTTCCATGTACTGTGTAGCCCCTTCCCACAGGAAATAGGGCTGCATAACCAATAAGACATTGCAGAAATGATAGTGTGTAGCCTTGGAGGTTGGGTCATAAAGGGATTGCTTCTGCCTTATTCTGTCTTAGGTCACTCATTCAGGGGGAAGCCAGCTGTTCTTTCAGGAGGATGCACAAGTTGCACTATGGAAAGGTCCAATGTGGCCAGTAACTGAGGTTTACTGCCAACATCCACCACCAACTCGCCAGCGGTGTACATGAACTATCTTGGAAGTGGACTCCCCCGTGGCAGTCAAGCCTTGAGAAGCTGCAGGCCCAGCCAACGTCTTGACTGTAGCACTCTCAGAGACCCTGAGACAGAATAAACCAGTTAAGCTGCTCCCAAATTCCTGATCCACAGAAACGTAAACTTAGTTTTAAGATATTAAGTTTTTGGTAATTGGTTAAACAGCAATAGATAACTAATATACTCTTCTTAGTAACTGATGAGGGGGAGAAGATTATCTCTAGTCACTTCAAGATGACCCACTCTAGAGCTCCAAATAATAGGGAAAGAAGGAAAGTTGTGTCATTGAATTTTGAATACATAATTGAAAAAACATTGAATATATGTGTGAGGTTTGATTTGTTTACTTAGGGAGTGAATGGAGGTTGGGAGGTTAAATAACAGATGCAGGAAAAACTAAAAGTCAGGTCCGATTGGCTCAAAAACCTTATTATTTTCCCTGAACCCTTCTGTTCATCTTCCCCCATCCAACATCTTCTCTGAGACCCATTAAACGCCATCTCTATAAAAAAGACATTTCACCACTTAACACACACAAGCCCTGTGTAAACACACAGTGGGGCTATTTCAGTTCATTTCAAGAGTAATTCTGTGCATTGCAGCCACATCAGTTACATAGTTCAAAGCAATTGTCCTAGAGTCCAAAATAAGCATCTATGTGGATTACTTTGAGCTAATATCTATATTAAAAGGCAATATTTGTTGAATTGAGCCAAGCCCTTCATATGTATGTGCTGTATATATGTATACCCTCTAATCTTTTTGTTAATCCTATATGATAGGTATTGTTCTATTTTATAGATGAAGCAACTGAAAATCAGAAAAGATTTACTTGCTATCCCAGGTCACTTAAATGTGTGTCACTGTAAGGATTATACCTAGGCATCTCGGGCTCCTAAGCTCAGGCTTTGAACCATTATACTGGGCCTATTAGAAAAATGAACTTGAACCTGAAATAGAATAAATTGGTAGTATAACACTGTAATGGATACTGTGATCTACTGCCTAAATCGTCTCTTCAAGGATGAAATAGTCATTCCCCAGCTGCTGGAAATAGTGTCTCAACTACACATAGTTATGTCTCTCACTAGAAATTTCCCTCAGCTGAAGGTATATCTCATGCGTAGATATGATCCCCTGCCAGGGACAGGCTGTGGCCAATGATTGACTATTGTTGAGACAAAAGAGTCCAGTCCCCTTGCTTTAATTTGACCCTTTCCCCAACCCTGCTTTTCTTACTTCTTTACAGATCTATCTCCTGAGTACACTCTAAAATAAACCTTCTGATTGCAACTCTACCTCAAAATCTGTTTTCCAGGGAAACCAACCTAAAGCAATTGGTTCCGGAAGTGGTCCTCGCAAGCAGATTCCAACACTGTAAAGTGCTCAGCTAAGCTCATAGATGGGTCAATTTAGTATTTTAATATGAGCTGAAGACAGATGGTTGCTGTATTACAGCCCCACTCACAGGTAGCACAGAAAGACAGTGGTGAGAGGAAATCCTCCTCTTGGGAAGAGGTTCAGGTGTTCCAACAGGTCATCCACTTAATGTGGAAAGAAATCTAACTCAAGGTTAGAACACACATAGACTCATGTGCAGTAAGAAAAAAAATGGCCTGGTGGGTTTGTCAGGACCTGGAAAGGAAACAACTGCATAATTAGAGACAAAGATGTCTGGGGGAGAGGCACATGAATGGACTATGAGAGTGGACACCAATTGAGAAGAGTTTTGTTAATGCCCACCAGATAACCTTCACTGCAAAAGAGGTGTTGAATGCCAAGTGAATCAGCTAGTAAATGTCTCTGTCCTTTTCAACCCCAGTGCTTGTACAATGGGCTCATGAACAGAGCAGCTATGATGGCAGAGATGAAGGCTTATACTTGGCCCCAAAATCATCCTCACAAAGGCTGATCTAGCTATTGCTGCTGCTGGGTGCCCATCCAACCTGCCAGCAACAAAGGGTAATGCACCATCACTGAAAGAGACCAATTTGTTGTTGAGTGGCAAATCAATTTCTTTGAATCTCTTCAATCAAGAAGAAGCAATGATTCATCTTAAGTAAGGTTGACAGATATTCCCGGTAGGGGTTTGTTTTTCCTACCTGGATGATCTTGGCTAGGATGTCTTTTGGTGCTCCCATGTTCAGATTTAGTGGTATGTAGACATGTATAGAAGCCACAGTCTGAGAAGTAATCAAGAGTTTAGATCCCTCAGGGGTAAAAGTCTGGGTCACACTCACCACACTAGCTGCACTGGCCAGCAGAAGTGCTTGCTGAGTGTGAGGAAAACCTAGGATGAGTGGTAGAGCATCAATTGTGAATGTGAGATCATTGAATTGCAGCCTCAGGGCTGTAGTTCATCACACTAGCTCTTCTAAATTTTCAAAGGAAGCAAGGCTATCCCTGAGAAGCTGTTCCTGGGTGGGACAAAATTGCCGTTAGAAGCAAGTGGATCTGAAAGGCATGGGGAGTGAACTGTAGGGAAGCTCTGCTGCTCCATCCAGGTCCCCTTTCCAGGAGCAGTGTATTCATCCCCCAGCTGCTGATATTACCAGCCACTGAGAGGTACCTCCTTCACTAGGAACGCTCCTTGGCTACAGAGAACCGTTTCACCTAAGGTTATACTCTCTCAGAGGGACTGCTAGCGGCCAATGACTAGCTAATGAAGATGAAAAGGCCAGCCCACTGCTTCAATTAGAACATCTCTGAAAGACCATCCCAGCTCCAGCACTTCCTATCAGAAAGGCTGAGGCCTCTGTTGAAGGTGTATTGTGGCTCAGCTATTCCGTCCATCCAGTCCTATCTTCCTCATGTCCTAACAGGTTTATCTCCCAAGACACTCTCCCAGTAAACCTTCTGAATGTAACTCTCTGTCTCAGAGTGTTCTAGTTTGCTAGTTGCTGGAATGCAACATACCAGAGATGGATTGGCTTTTAATAAAAGGGGATTTATTTCATTAGTTCTTCAGAGGAAAGGCAGCTAACTTTCATCTGAGGTCCTTTCTTACGTGGGAAGGCACAGGATGGTCTCTGCTGGCTTTCTCTCCAGGCCTCTGGGTTCCAACAACTTTCCCGAGGCGATTTCTTTCTGCATCTCCAAAGGCCTGGGCTGAGCTGCGAGTGCTGAGATGAGGTATGCTGAGCTGCTTGGGCTGTGCTACGTTGAGTCTCTCATTTAAGCACCAGCCAATTAAATCAAACGTCATTCATTGCAGCAGGCACGCCTCCTAGCCAACTGCAGATGTAATCAGCAACAGATGAGGTTCACGTACCATTGGCTCATGTCCACAGCCACAGAACTATGCGCCTTCACCTGGCCAAGTTGACAACTGAATTTAACTACCACACAGAGTATGCTTCTGGGGAACGCAACCTAAGAAAAGTTTCCATATGAGATTTTAATCTTCAATAAAACAATTAGGCAGAGAAAAGCCCATGTTCATCAATGTTAACTCAAAACTCAATTGATATGAAAATTAAACACCATAAGCTTTGAAGTGGGAGGATAAAAAGTTTGAGTAAAGAAGGTATTACCACAAGCACTATTGGCCCTTAATATATTGTTTACAAATTAGTTTAGTATTCCTAGAAAAATATGGTCCCAAAGGAATGGAGCACAGGACAAATAAGTTTTGATGAGGGAAAAGAGGAGAAAATGACTGACTTGATAGTGACTGCAATGAGAAACTAAGGATATGAAAAAGAATTAAGTGGCTGGGCACACATGTAGACTTCTCTCATGGATGATGCATTCAAAAGAATAGGTATTGGGGATAAGTATACTTTACGTGTCTCAGCTTTTCTGACAAGATGAGAGATATGGAAGGACATTAGAGTAAGACTTTTTACCTACCTAGTAACCTTAGTCATTTAATTTTTTATTTATTAGAGAAGTTGTGGGTTTACAGAACAATCATGCATAAAATGCCAACACCTTACATTGGTGTGGAACGCTTGTTACAATTGATAATGGCACCTTTTTATAATTCTACTATTTATTAAGGTCCATGTTTTAATTTAGGGTTCATTGTTTCTGTAGTACAGCTCCATGGACTTTTTAAAAATTTTTTGCTCTGTTACCCTGTGAACCATATAAAATTTCCCCTTTTAATCATATTCATATATATATTTCAGTGCTATTAACTGCATTCACAATGTTGTGCTACCATCACCTACACCCATTACCAAGAGATTTCTATGGCTCTAAATAGGAAACCTGTAGACTTTTTTTCTTTGTGTGTTGTATGGTGGGGGTCACATTTCATTCTTTTTCCATGTACTGCAGCACATTTGTTGAATTTTTGTTTATAGTTTGTCTTTTCATTTGTTTGTTTTGGGGAAGTGCATGGGCAGGAAACCTGTACATTTTAAGCCTTAACTTCCTACTCCCTATCCCCACCCAGTTCCCTGATAACCTGCATTCTAGATTCTGACTCTGTGAGTTTGCTTATTCTAATTGTTTCAAATCAGTGAGATTATATAATATTTACCCCTTTGTGTCTGGATTATTTCACTCAACATGATATTCTCAAGGTTCATCCATTTTGTCACAGGTCTCAGGAGTTCATTCCTTTTTATGATTGAATAATATTTCATTTTATGTATATACCACCTTTTACTGATCCATTCATTGGTTGATGGACACTTGGGTTGCTTCCACCTTTTTGGAAATTGTTAATAATGCAGCTATAAACATTTGGTGTAAAAATATCTGTTAATGTCCCTGCTTTCAGTTCTTTGAGGTATATACCTAGTAGTGGGATTGCTCAGCTATATTGCAGTTGTATACTCAGCTTTCCAAGGACTTGCCAAACTATCTTGCACAAGGGCTGCACCATTTTACGTTGCCACCAGCAATGAATGAGTGTTCCTATTTTTCTGCATCCTCTCCAATGCTTGTTATTTTCCTGTTGTTTTTTTTTTAATTGCACCATTCTAATGGATTTGAAATGAAATCTCATTGTGGTTTTGATTTACATTTCCCTATGGCTAATGATGTTGCACATCTTCTCATGTACCTTCTGGCTATTTATGTATCTTCTTTGGAGAGATATCTGTTCAAGTATTTTGCCCATTTTAAAAAATTTGGTTGTTTGCCTTTTTGTTGTTATATTGAAGGATTTCTTTTTATACTCTGGATATTCAACATTTATCAGATATGTGGTTTCCAAATATTTTCTCCCATTGTTTAAGCTGTCACTTACTTTTATGGCATAGTCCTTTGAGGTACATTCTTAATTTTGATGAGGTTCCATTAATCTATACATTTTTTGCTGTTGATTGTGCTTTGAGTGTAAAATCTCAGTAACCATTGTTTAACACAATGTCCTGAGGATATGTCCATATTTTTCCTTCTAGGAGTTTGATAGTTCTAGCTCTACTATTTTTTTAATTCATTTTTACTTGATTTTTTAATATACTGCAAGGTGGAGATGGGTCCTCCCTTTTTTTTCCCTCTTTTTGCAAATGGAGATCCAGTTTTCCCAGCACCATTTGTTGAAGAGAATATTCCTTCCCAATTGAGTAGTCCTTGCCAACTTGTAAAAAATCAGCTGGATATGAATGTGAGAATTGATATCTGAGCTCTTAATTCAATTCCATTGGTCTATATGTTTGTCCTTGTGCCAGTACCACATTATTTTGATTATTGAGGCTTTGTAATAATTTTTAAGATCAGTAAGTGTGAGTCCTCCAACTTCATTTTGTTGTTGTTGTTGTTGTTTAAGATAGCTTTAGCTATATGGGGCCCCTTACCCTTCCATGTAAATTTGATGCTTGGCTTTTACATATCTGCAAGGAAGGTTATTGGAATTTTGATTGGGACTGCACTGAATCTATAAATTTCTTTGAGTAGTATTAATATCTTAAAGTTATTTAGTCTTCCAATCCATAAACATGGTATGTTCTTCTATTGATTTAGGTCTTCTTTAAGACCTTTCTACCAAAAGTGTTTTGCAGTTTTCTATGCACAAGCCTTTACATCCTTGGTTAGATTTATTCCCAGATATTTGATTCTCTTACTTGTTATTGTTAATATAATTTTTTTCTTGATTTCTTCCTCCAGGTGTTCACTACTTGTGTATAGAAACACTACTATTTTTTCGGTGTTGATCTCATACCCCACCACATTACTGAATTCATTTATTAGCTAAAAGAACTTTGTTGTGGATGTTTCAAGATATATATATAGGATCATACCATCTGCAAATAGGGAAAGTTTTACTACTTCCTTTTCAATTTGGATAGATTTTATTTCTTTTTCTTACCTAATTGCTCTGGCAAGAAATTCCAATGTAATTTTAAATAACAGTGGTGACAGTGGGCATCCTTTTTGTTCTTGATCTTAGAGTGAAAGCTTTCAGTCTTTCACCATTAAGTAAGATGTTAGCTGTGGGCTTTTCATATATACCCTACTGTGT
Organism: Myrmecophaga tridactyla; assembly: GCA_004026745.1. NCBI lineage: Eukaryota > Metazoa > Chordata > Mammalia > Pilosa > Myrmecophagidae > Myrmecophaga > Myrmecophaga tridactyla. Next base: position 16,423 of record PVIY010019358.1, on the reverse strand, counting down.
TGGGAAAAATTCCTTCTATTTCTAGGGTTCTAAGTGTCTTAATCAAAAAAAGCACGCTATATTTTGTCAAATGCCTTTTCTGCATCAATTGAAATGATCATGTGGTTTTTATTCTTCATTCTGTTAATGTGGTGTGTTATATTAATTGATTTTCTTATGATATACCAACCTAGCATACCAGGGGTAAATCCCACTTGGATGGAGTGTATACTTCTTTTAATATGCTGTTGAATTCAGTTTGCTAGTATTTTGCTGAGGATTTTTACAACTGTATTCATAATAGATATTGGGATGTAGTTTTCTTTACTTGTGTTATCTGTATTTGGCTTTTGGATGAGAGTGACAGCCTTGTAGAATGAGTTAGGCAGTGTTCTCTCCTCTTCATTTTTTTGGAAGAGTTTGAGCAGAATTAGACTTAGGTCTTCTTGGAATGTTTGGTAAAATTGCCCTGTGAAGCCATCTGGTCCTGGGTTTTTCTTTGTTGGGAGGTTTTAGATGACTGATCTTTTCGATCTCTTTACTAGTAATTGATTTGTTGAGATCTTCTATTTCTTCTTGAGTCAATGTAGCTAGTTTGTGTGTTTCCAAGAATTTGAACATTTCATCTAGGTTATCTAATTTATTGGCATATAGTTGTTCATAATATCCTCATATAGTTCTTTTTATTTCAGTAGGGTAGAAGATAATGTCACCCTTCTCATTTCTGATTTTTGTTATTTTTATCCCCCCTGTTTCTTTGTCAGTCTAACTACAGATTTGTCCATTTTATTATTTTTTAAATTTTATTATTTATTATTATTGATTACTTCAAAGAACCAGCATTTGATTTTGTTGATTCTCTCCATCTCTGTCTTCTTTTGTTTTTTCTATTTCATTTGTTTCCACTTTAATCTGTATTATTTCCTTCACTCTGCTCACTTTGGGTTTAGTTCACTCTTCATTTTCTAGTTCCACCAAATTTGATTTGAACTGTCTGATTTGAAGTCTTTCTTCTTTTTTAATGTAAGCATTTAGAGGTATTAATCGCCCACTCAGCACTGCCCTTGCTGCATCACATAAGCTTTGGTATATTGTTTTTTCATTTTCATTTGCCTCAAGATATTTCCTAATTTCACTTCTGATTTCCTCCTTAATTCATTGGTTGTTAGAGTATGCTGTTTAATTTTCACATATTTGTAAATTTCCCATTTATTCCACAGTAATTGATTTCTAGCTACATTCCATTGTGGTCAGAGAATGTACATTGTATGATTTCAATATTTTTTAACTTATTGAGAGTTTTTTTGGTGACCCACTATATGGTCTATCCTGGAGAATGATCCAGGTGCACATGAGAAGAATGTTTATTCTATTTTGGTTTGAGCAGCATTCTATATGTATAGATCTAGTTGGTTTAGTTTATCATCAAAGGCCTGTACTTCCTTGTTGATCTTCTGATTAGATATTCCAGTCATTATTGAGAGTGGTGTGTTAAAGTCTCCTAATATTAATATAGAGCTTCAGTTTGTCCCTTCAATTCTGTCAGTATTTGCTTTATATATTTGGGGTACTGCTGCTAGCTGCATCTATATTTATAATGCTTGCATCTTCTTTTCGGATTATCCCCTATACCATTATCTAATGACCATTTTTGTCCCTCATAAATGTTTTTGACTTAGAGTCTATTTTATTCAAAATTAGTATAGTCACCCAAGCTATCTTTTGGTTACTACTTGACATGGCATAATTTTCCATCCTATCTCCCTCAAGCTACTGGTATCTTTGAAAGTAAGGTGAGTATCTTACAGACAGCATATATTTGGGTCATGCTTTTTTATCCATTCTGCCAATATCTGCTTTTTGACTGGAAACTTGAATCCATTTATATTTAAAATCACTACTGATAATGCAGGTCTTTCATCTTCCATTTGTTACCTAGCTTTTGTAAATCTTATATCTTATTTTCCCCTTCCCTTCTGTTACAGCTTACTTTTATATTTATTTGCTTTTTGGTGTTGTGCCATGTTGAGTACCTTCTCATTTCTATCTGTATATATTTTTCACCTATTTTCCTTGTGGTTAACATGGGTTTCAGATTTAACATCCTAAATATATAATAATCATATTTAGTTTTACACAATTTAATTTCAATAGCATGCACATATACTTTTCCCATACTTCTCTAATCTTCCCACCATTTTTTTTGCTCTTGTTGTCACTTATATCTCTGTACATTGCATTGCATTTCCAAAAACTTAGATTTATCGTTCCTTTTTATGCATTTGAATTTTAGCAACTGTAAGAAGATAGAAGTGGAGTTACATACAAAACATTACAATACAATAATATTGGCATTTATAATTGGCCACTTGGTTATTTTACCAGAGGTCTTTATTTCTTTATGCTGCTTTGAACTAGTGTCTAGTGTCCTTTCCCTTCAGTCTGAAGAACCCCCTTTAGCATTATTTATAAGGTAGGTTTAGTGGTGATGAACTCCCACAGCTTTTGTTTATCCTTGAATGTTTTACTCTCTCCTTCATTTTTGAAAAAGTCTCACTGGATATAAAATTCTTGGTTGGCATTTGCAGCTGTTTTCTTTCAGTACTTTAAGTATTTCAATGCACTGCCTTCTTCCCTCCATGGTTTCTGATGAGAAATTGGCATTCAATCCTTATTTATTTATTTATTATTGTATTAAAATTTGTTTTATTAGAGAAGTTGGGGGCTTACAGAACAGTCATGCATAAAATACAGGAGTCCCGTACATCTCCCCACCACCCACACTTTCATTGGTGAGGGAAATTTGTTACTGCTTTTTTAAAAAACAGCAGTTGCATTTGTTACAATTGATTAAAGATTATTAAAGCAGTACTATTAACTATTGTCCACAGTTTATGTAAAGTATTTTTTCCCCATATTCCCAAACCATTGTTATAAATTTTTTTCAAGCATGTCTTTATTTTATTACTCATCAACCCATACACTGGATAAAGGGGTTGTCAGTCACAAGGCTTTTAAAATCACACAGTCACAAGATGAAAGGTATTTAGTTGTACAATCATTATCAAAGATCAAGACTACGGATTCAGTTCAACAATTTCAGGTATTTCCTTCTGGCTATTCTAATATGCAAGTAACTACAAGGAAATATTTATGTAATGAGTCAGTAGTCATAATCATTTGGGTTTTTGTTTGTTTGTTTTCAGTGTCCCTTTAGTCTTTTTTTTATTATTATGAAAAATAACATATATACAGAAAAGCAATAAATTTTAAAGCACACCACAACAATTAGATATAGAACAGATTTCAGACTTTAGTATGGGTTACAGTTCCACAATTTTAGGTTTTTCTTTCCAGCTGCTAAAAGAAATATCAATATAATGATCCAGCATCATTTTACTCATTTGCTAAATCCTATCTTCTTTGAGATATCTCTGTCTTCTCCTTTGATCTTTTTCCTAATCTGTAGGGATATTGGACTATGCCTATTCTAACTTTTTCATGTTGGAAAGGGCTGTCAATAATATGGGACGGAGGATGGAATGACTTGATGTTCTGAGGAAGCTGGGCCCTCTGGGCTTCAAGACTTATCTCACCTAGGAACCCATCTGGAAATTGTAGGTTTCTGGAAAGTAATCACAGTGCATGGAACCTCTGTAGAATCTCAGATAGAGCCCTAGGTGTCCTTAAGGGGTAGCAGGAATGGTTTTGATTGGGGTTTGACAAACCATGATAAATAGCAATATCTAGCTGAAGCTTGCATTTAGGAGTAGCCTCCAGAGTAGCCTTTCAACTCTGTTTGAACTCTCTCAGCCACTGATACCTAATTTGTTACAATACTTTTCATCCTTTTGGTCAGGAAAGTATTGTGGATCTGATGGTTCCAGAGCCAGGATCATCCCTGGGAATCATATCACACTTTTCCAGAGAGACTTTCACCCCTGGATGTCATGTCCCACATAGGGAAGAGAGCAATGATTTCACTTGCAGAGTTGGGCTTAGAGAGAGAGAGTCCACATCTGAGCAACAAAAAGGTCCTCTGGAAATAACTCTTAGGCATAACTATAATTGGCTTAGCTTTCTTGCTACATAAATAAGCTTCACAAGAGTAAGTTTCAAGATCAAGGGCTTCGCCTACTGGCTTGGGAATTCTTAATGTTTGAGACAGTATCACAGGTTTCCCCGATGGTAAAATTCAATAGTTTCATATTTTTCCTCCCATCCCTCAAGGGGCTTTGCCAATACTTTAAAATCATCTGCTCAATATTCTCTGGGATGTATCTGGGCATTACAGTAAGCTATACAGGATTAGAGTCCCTCATTCTCATTCTGGGCTTCATGTGGTTGGGTTGTTTAAATGAGCCAATCAGACAGGTTGAGTTAGATTATGTGCTACAGAAAATTTATGTTTTAGACAAAATAAATCTCTATTCCTTTGCTCTCATACAGTAGGTGAAGTTCTAAAATACAGACAATATCCTCCTTATCCCTGTATTCTGATTTACCTTAGTCCTGACCCATTCAGCTTTGTTCTTATCTGTAATTGAAGCCTGATTTCTTTTTTTGGTTTCTTTAATGGTTGTTGTGTGTAGCAATGCTGACTTTCAGAGATGCAGAACTCCACCCTCGTCTTAGATGTCACATAGGTAACCAAAGTTCCAGGGAAATCCAGGTTATACATATATAACACAGCCTCTCAAAACTCTAGAAGTAACAATTACAGTTCCAGCCTAAATGTGACTGCTACAAGAGCTTACACTTTAAGTGCCAATTTTCTTGCATTTTCTAAATGAGACCATACAATATTTACTCTTTTGTTTCTGGCTTATTTTGCATTATCTAATGTCTCCCAGTTTCATTCACATAGTTGCATAACTCACAACTTCATTCCTTTCTGTAGCAGCATAATATCCCATCATATGTATACACCACAGTTAGCCATTCTACTTCTCAGTCAGTGTATCCTTTAGCCACTGCCATCCACTGAGCATTATATATAATGTCCAGAGTCAACAGTCCATATTTCACATTTTCCTCACTTAATGGTATAATCATCAACATTCTCAATTTTTGACAATTTTCATTGCTCCCAAGAGAAAAAAATAACCAATAAACACACCAAGTAGAAAATCCAAATATCCCCTTAACTCTTGTCCTCCCTGCCCCCAATTATTTATCCCCAGTATTGCTGTGGTAATGTTGATATCTTTCTGTTTAACATAGCCCATAGCATACAAGAGTAATTTTCCCACTACACTTCGATATCATTTACTCTTTGTACAAGATTCATACCTTTGAAGCAGCTCATCCAAGAACTTATATCTGTAGTGTTAATTGGTGGGGTACATGCTCTATACAACCCTTTTCAATTATATTCACTTTCAATATGGCAATATTACTTATAGACCCACTAATGAACTGCCTTCACTTCTATCCATTCCCTCACATTAAAGTTCAACCTTATTAGCTAAGAGTTCAGTCATCTCTAGCTTCTGTGTATCTCTAGGTTCCCTAAATTCTGTATTGTAAGCCTCTGAGTTTATCTTCACCAAAGTCATAAAAGTAAAATCAAACAGTACCTATCCTTTTGTGTCTGGCTTATTTCACTCAGCGTTAAGCCCTCAGAGTTCATCCATGTTGTGGTATGCTTCAGGATGTCATTTCATCTTACTGCTGCATACTATTCCATAGTATGTATATACCACATTTTATTAATCCACTCAACTTTTGATGGACACTTGGATTGTTACCACCTTTTGGAAATTGTGAATAATGCTGCTATGAACATTGATGTGCAAATGTCTGTATCACTGCTTTTACCTCTTCTGGGTGTGTACCAAGTAGTGGTATTGCTAGGTATAATAAGTTGCTAAATCCAAATTTTTCAGTTACAACTCCTCCTTCTCATTTGATCACTCTCTCAATATTCAGGGATAGCTGGACAATGATCATTCTGGCTAGCTTCTTTGTGCTAAAAAGGTGTTTGAACATTATGGGATAGAAGAATGAATCTGGTTTGATGCTATTCTACCTGTACCTCTGGGTTTCAGGGCTTATCTGGCATATGAGCCTTCTAGAGGAGCCATTTTATAGAGTCTTAGATAGCATTCCACATATTCTTTAGGGTTTTCAGGAACACTGTTGGTTGGGGCTTGGCATACTTTGGCAATTTGCAATATCTGGCTGAAGCATGCATAAAGGAGTAACCTCTAGAATGACCTCTTGCATAAGAGTAAGCTTCAGATTGATCTCTTGAGTCTATTTGAACTCTTTTAGTCACTGAAACTTCTTGTTTCATTTCTCTTCCCACTTTTGGTCAAGAAGGCATTGTAAATCCCATGATGCCAGGGCCAGTAAGTACTCAATCTTATTGGGACTCCCTTTGTATGCAACATTTTGATTTTCTCTTGCAGCTTTCAGAACTCTTTCCTTTTCCTTTGTATATGACAGTGTAAACAGTATATTACAAGGTGTATTTTTCCTCATGTTTATCCTGTTAGGTATTCTTTGAGCTTCTTGGATGTGCATATTCATGTCTTTTGCTACATTTGGGAATTCTCTATCATTATTTCTTTGACTATTCCTTCTGCCCCTTTCCTTCCTTCTTCTCCTTCTAGGACTCATATAATTTGTATATTGTTACCCTTGATGATGTCCAAGAGCTGTCTTCAACTACTGTCCCTTTTAATATTTCTTTTTTCTTTCTGCTTCTCAGCCTGACTCATTTCAAGTCTTGTCTTCAAGTTCACTGATTCTTTCTTTTGCCAGCTCCAATATATTCTTGAAATCCCTCTAGGCATTTTTCATTTTAGTTATTGTAGTGTTTAGCCCCAGTAGTATGGTTCCTTTTTAAACTTCTATCTCTTCACTTAGATTCTCATATCGTTCATTCATTATTTTCCTGATATCCTATAGTTCTTTCTCTGTACTTTCCTTCATCTTCTTGAGCACTTTTAAGATCAGTTTTAAAAAGGCTTTGTTTGGTATGTCCACATTCTCATCTTCTTTGTTGGCATTTTCTAAATTTTTTATCCTTTTCCTTCTGATGGGCCATTATTTCCTGTTTCTTTGTCTTGTACTCTTATTGTACACTGTACATTTTAATATTTAAAATTTTTTCTCTGGGATTTATTCCTTGAGATATCTGTTTCTTGGTTTTGCAACTAGCTGGTATTAAGACATAGATTCTCCTGAGCTTCAGCTCTCCTGTCAAAAGGCCTGCCCAAGGCAAATGTGGTGTGCAGGCTTTTCTCTGTCTTTCTGGGCCTCTGTCTTGTCCTGGGCTTTTGCATGTTAGCTGTTTTGGAGTTACCCTATTTACAAGAGTTTGATTGTCCCCTCTGTTTCCTAGGAGACAGAACTCTTTCTACCAAGTGTTTGAAGTTGACAGGCTTTTGTTCCACACTGTCTGCCTCTATAGTTTTTCACACTATTTTTGTTGTCTCAACAGCTTTTGCCAGAAGGGCAAATTCTGGGAGGAGACAGACCCCAGAGGCAACTTTGCCAAGTCAGACCTTCCCAACCAAAACAAGGCCAGGGACCCATGAAGGAGGTGCAGAATGGTTCCAAAGTGCCCTGGGGAGTATACATAAAAGGGCACCAAGAGCTTCTCTAACACTCCCCAAAGCTGAATTCCCCTAGCCTGCCAAGTAAATGCAGCCCTTCAGCTGTCCTCCCACAGCCTTAAGGAAGTGCTGTGTCCTTAAGCCACCTCCTCCCCTCTGTTTAGGGAGGGTGAAACCAATAGCTGCCACTGCCTTTGTCCAGGTGGGTTGAAACAATAGCTACTTTCATAGCCAGCCCCCAGCAATCCAAAATTACTCATCAAAAGCTTTGATCAGTGATCAGCAATGCCCACCCCCATTCTTGGGGAAGAGGATTTTTTAAATGCAATTTTATTGAGATATATTCACATACCATATAATCATCCAAAGTATAAAATCAATGGTTCAAAATATCATCATTTTTTTGTACATTCATCGTCATAATCGATTTTTGAACATTTCCATTACTCCATAAACAATAAAAATAAAAGTAAAAATGCCCAAAACATCCCATATCCCTATCCCTCCCTATTATTTACTTATTTTTGTCTTTATTTTTTCACTTATTTGTCCATACCTGGATAAAGGTAGTGTCAGTCACAAGGTTTTCACAACCACATAGTCATGCCTTAAAAGCTGTACAATTATACAATCATCTTCAAGAATCAAGGTTTCTGGGTTAGAGTTCAGCAGTTTCATGCATTTCCCTCTAACTGCTCTAATACACCAAAAACTGAAAGAGATATGTATATAATATATAAGAATAACTTCCAAAATGACCCCTTGACTCTATTTGAAATCTCTCAGCCACTGAAACTTCATTTTGTTTCATTTCTCTTCCCCCTTTTAATCAAGAAGTCTTTCTCAATCCCATGATGCCAAGACTAGGCTCATCCCTGGGAGTCAGGTTTCACATTTCCAGGGAGATTTACACCCCCAGGAGTCATGTACCATGCAGGGAGGAGGGCAGGGAGTTCACATGCTGAGTTGGCTTAGAGAGAGAGGGCACATCTGAGCAAAAGAAGAGGTTCTCTGTTAGTTAGAATCCTAGAAGAGGTTCTCTGTTATAGTTAGGCATAATTATAAGCACGCTTAACTTCTCCTTTGCAAGAATAAGTTTCATAAGCGCAAGCCCCAAGGTTAAGGGCTTGGACCATTAAATTGGTAGTCCCCAATGCTTGTGAGAATATCATCTGTCCCCAGGTTGGGAAGTTTAATATTTCCATATTTTTCCCCAGTCCCTCAAGGGGACTTTGCAAATACTTTTTTATCTTCTGTCCAGATTACTCTGGGATGTATAAGGGCATCACACTAACCTGTACAAACCAATAAAATTTTACTCCCTATTCAAGGTTCCATGTAATTATGGTGTTTGAATAAACTGAACATACATATTAAATTAGATAATGTGCTACAGAAAATATAAACTGTGCACCAAGGGGAAAAGGATATTTATATTCCTTCATGTCACCTGTGAGCTAGCAAGGGACTGGACTCCTCAGCAGCCTGCCATGAAAGTGGGGGATGTGTACTGACAGCTGCCACATGGATAGAGAAATTTATTTTTCTATACCATAATTTATCAGCCTCTTCCTCTTGTGCTTCCATTGATGATGTACAGTGTTCTTCTGGCCTCCAGAATTTCAAAACTAGTTGTTTCAGATAATTCTTGCCTGCTTCACAGTTGTTTGGGTGGGAAGATTGATTCCTGGACCTCCCTATACCACCATCTTTCCCAGAAGTCTCCTAACCATTTTATTTTTGCAATCTTTGTGTATATTGTTACCATATAGTGGTTTTGTATTGTGATTATGCTATAATTACTATTTGTAAGATTTCATAATATATTTAAAAACAATTAATAGCCATTCAAAAAAATATTACAATGGAAATTTGATGGTTTGCTAGAGATGGAGAATGGAGTAATTAGTAGAAATCGATTCTAGGTTCAGAGGTTAAGGGCTCCTTGATGTGGAAGTTTACATTTTCCAAAGTCAGTTCAATTCTTTTGTGTATTAACATCTTCATTTCCTAAGGCTGCTGTGATAAATTTGCAAACTAGGTGTCTGAACACAACAGAAATTTATGGTGTCACAGTTCTGGAGATCTGAAATCAAGGTGTTAACAGGGACATGCTCCCTTGGAAACATGAAATCAAGGTGTTAACAGGGACATGCTCCCTTGGAAACATGTAGGGGAGAATGCTCCCTTATCTCTTCCCAGCTTCATGTGGCTCCTGAAGTCCTTGGTGTTCTTGGCTTGTAGTTACAGCACTTCAATCTTTGCCCCTGGCATCAGTGGCCTTCATTTCCCTGTGTCTATCTGGATCTCTTCTCCCCTTCTTCCAAGGACACCGCAGTCATATTGGATTAAGAACCCACTGAATTTTTACTCAACTAATCCCATCCACAACAACTCTATTTCCAAATGAGATCACATTCTAATGTACTGGGAGTTAGGACACCCACATTTCAACCCATAACAATTATTAGGTTTTTTTTTGTTTGTTTTTTGGGTTTTTTTTTGCCAAACTGCATCTCTTCTGGTTGCCTAAGTAACTTTTCAAACTGTTCTCTGGCCCAGGAGGGAAGGCTGACAGGTAGGGACTATCTGCTTCTGGTCATATTCAGCCAATGGGGAGCATGGACAGGTGATCTGAGAGAGGGAGGAGAATGAGGCTGGAGGATTTATTCCCGTAACTCCCTTCTTGCAAGGTTGCCCCAGGCTGGATGCATCCCACAGTTGCAGGTCATGTGCCTGTTGGGTAGCCCCCTCTGTCCTGTTCTAAGGGCCCAGGTCCTACTGTCAGCCCCTCTCCTGGCCTTCTTTGGCCTAGGAATGTGAGTCTCTCTGGCTATTACTTGCTTTGGGGTGTTGCACTATTCTTTGTGGTTCACAACCTTGTGAATAGTCCTTTTATGAAGTCCTCATATTGTCCAATTGGAGGTGTCACCTCTTGACCCCCAAGACCAGATAGGGTGATATACCTTTCTGTTTCATTATTTCCTAATTGTGAAATTTCTAGATTAAATTCTAGACCTGGCTCTTAAAGACACAAGTCAGGCACCCATGTGCAAACTGCTTCACCAAGCTAGGCTAGAAAATTCCCAGCTTCTGGTATATGCAAATCCTAAACATAACTTTGATTTGAATGAATGAGGAGTGCTTTCGTTTCAGTGCTTTAGATTACTGTGCTTTCCTGAGGAAAATGACAGGGCAGTGGACACGGAGAAGAAAGGATTAAAACTCCTAAGCTATCCATGAAGGTAGGGCTATGAACAATAGGACTTGGCATTAGAAGAGCTGCAGGTAGCAGCAGGCCCAGGCTGATGGAGACACTGCACCCCAGAGGCTTCGGGAGAGCAAAGCCAGGAAAGTTAAGTCAGCTGGAGCTGTTAGGAAACCACAGAACAGACAGTGCAGAGAACAGCCGTTCTTACCATTCTCTGCTGGCCCTGACCTAATGTTCTAATCAAAGCCCCGCCCTGTGCCCGCTCCATACACTAAGTGCCTCCCGTGTCCCAGGCATGACATTTCATGCATATTGGCTCATCGAGCACTCACAACAACCTCAGGGGAACAGAGAAAGCCAGTGAAGGGAAACAGGCTGAGCAAGTTACCAAAGGATCACTCGGGGCTGAGGAATGACAGAGCCGGGATTCCAGCCCTGGGAGTTAGTCACACATTTAATCACCTTCTTCTTGACCAGAATCAGTGTGGCCCTAGGGGAGCACTTCCAGGCCAAAGTGGACACCGGGATGGCTCAGCGCTACCTCCTCTTATCTCTCAGGTTGATTGGGCAGACCCAAATTTATAGTTAGTCTAATACCAAACCGCTCTCTCTGGGGCCAGAATTATCCAGCACCAGCTCAGGACCCATCTGATCTTGTTGATCGTGGATCAGATGCCTGTTTCTTTTTTGTCCTCTCCCTGCTTTGCCCTTCCTGCCCTGGGGTAGATGCTCATGTCCCTAGGGCCAGGTTCACACTGCAGCAAACTTCCAGAAGCAGGAAAATGGGATGTGAAAAGCCATTTGTCCTCATGAAGTCTCCTCTGTGTGGGATTGTACCTCAGAGAGAAGGACAGGGTGGGGGTAGGGGGCATTCCTTATGCAGTAAACAACCCAGACCAATTTGCACCCCAGCCACTGAATCACAATTTTTTTCATTATGCTTTGCTTATTTATAACCAAGACTCCAATTGCTCTGGTACAAACAAGATTGCCATCAGCCAGTCAAAGGATTTTCTTTAAAGTAAAATTTTAAAAAGCTAGAAATATCAGTCTTTATGGAGGAAAAACCAGTCATTGGCACTGAAAACCCTTTAAACACACAAGTCCCCCTTCTATTCTCTTCCGTTGCGAGGCAGAATGCCAGCTTGGTCCTAAAAGAGAGAACTTGTTTGTTTTCCTTTAAACCATCCCTCCCAGGGTTTCCTTCAGTTTGGTTAGAGCAGCCTCAACTCCTTTTAAATGCTTTGCCTAGTAGGTGCCACCCTGCTAGAGCTGCCCCTGAAGATGCCAATTTCAGCTGCCACATTTAATTTTCGTGTCCTGAGGGCCTCCTGTGCTTTTTCTGATTCTCTTAAGTGAATCAAAATAACTAAGGAGCACAGAGCACGTGTCCCTGATTCCAGTGTTCAATCTTTTGCTCCGGATATGTTTGCCTGTAGTCAGACTCATCTGTATTAGAAAAATGGTCAAATTGAAGGAGGGACCTCCTATCTCTGCTTCCTGGATCTTTTGGTCCCAAATAAGGCAGTGAAGGAAGATGGAAGAAATTAGTTCAGCTATTCATAGACCAGGCATATATACCAGTGACAGAAGCATGACTTACTTCTTTTCTACCATGAAATATAGCAATGGAAAGAAAACGTCCAACTAATGAAGGGGCGTTGATGCCCTGGTCAACTTAGGGACACAGTTCCTAGGGTCCCACCAGCACACGCTGCTAGGACTGGAGCTCTGAAATAATGGGGACAGAGCTGTTCCTTCATTCCCAATAGAAGAGGCATCTGGTAATTTGAGCAGGACTGGAAAATCCGAGGCTCCAGGGTGGGTCTTTCTTAGAGCCGAAGAAAGGCCCTTGGTACTGTAGCTACTTAAGAAGGGGAGGAGCCTTGAGAATGGCTGTGCCACCCTCACAGGGACCTCAGAGGAAATCCCTGGCTGGGGCCCTCCCTGGCCCTCACTGCGGGCTGAGATGGTGTCACGGGCAGCCTTGAACAGTGCAGGCCTTTCCATGGTTCTTTTAGAGCTTTTTCTGGGGAGACGCAGAGTCAAAGAGTGCATTTCTGCTACTATTCTTGTCCCTTTACTCAGCGGATCCCCAGCTGCCAGCATTTCTCAAGCTGTAGTTTAGCTGTGAAGAGCCGTGATTTTCTTCCCTTGCTGACCACAGTAGCACTGGTGGTCAGGCAACTTTCTGGCACAGCCAGGCAGAGCCAGCACCTCAGAGCCTCGGAGAGAAAAGGACAGGAAGGATCCCTTCCCCTCACGGCCCAGGAAGGGCTGTGGGTACCAACTGCCAGGACACTCAGGGTGGAATCAAGCTGAACAAATTATAGGGAGTAATTTAGGTGCATGTAGTTTGATTCAGGCCAATGTTTTCAAAGGTCTGTGTTTTTTTAAGGTATTGTTGGCTTGGCTTTCTTTTAGTGAATGATCCCTTTTGTGAGAAATTCTAGAAACAAAGAGAACAGGGGAGAGGAAGGAAGGAAGGAAGGAAGGAAGGAAGGAAGGAAGGAAGGAAGGAAGGAAGGAAGGAAGGAAGAAAAGAAGGGAGGAAGGAAGGAAGGAAGGAAGGGTGGGAGGGAGGGAGGGAGGGAAGGAAAGAAGGAGGAAAAGAAGGAAAGAAAGAGAAAGGACAAAAGAGAAAGAAAAAAAGAAAGGAAGGTGAAAAACCAATCCAAAGTGAATCTTTTCAATGTTAATTATTAAGTGCACCCTGATTTCAGCACTTTAGTCTCCCTCAAATCTTCCTCTGGAGTTGTTACCAACATTTTGGCCACACACATCTTTTTAAAATTCCAGAATGGCATTTTAAAAAACTCTTGGGTCCTTTCAGAGACTTGTGACTAAAATAAAACTAACTTCAGCCACTGTGTCATTATTTACTGAGCACACATTCAGTCCTGAGCTGGGAACACATGAGGATCTTCTGCTCCTGTTTGGAAGCTAAGACTTCCACACGTGAAATGTGGAAAGTGCTTCTGAGTCCAAATATTCTTGGTGAATATAAGATATGAGAAAAGAGAGAATTTAAAGTTAGTGAAAGAATTATGAGAGGGGGCTTGTATTAGTTAGGGTCCTCTAAAAAACAGAATCAACAGGAAACACTCGCAAATATAAAATTTATAAAAGTGTCTCATGTAACCATGGAAATGTAGAGTCCAAAATCCACAGGGCAGGCTGTGAAGCTGACAATTCCAATGGAGGGTCTGGATGAACCCCACAGGAGAGGCTCACTGACTGAAGCAGGAAGAGAGCCTGTCTCTTCTGAATCCTCCTTAAAAGGCTTCCAGTGATTAGATTAAGCATCACTCATTGCAGAAGACACTCCCCTTGGCTGATTACAAATGGAATCAGCTTGTGGCTACAGCTGACATGATCATGATTTAACTCTGTGAAATATCCTCATCACAACAGACAGGCCAGCAATTGCCCAACTAGACAAACAGGTACCACTATATAGTCAAGTTGACACATTAACCTGACCATGACAGTCCTTGTCAACTTGGCAGCTATACATATCACATTAAACCATACCGAATTTCTAAATAAAAAACAATAAACATACATTTTTTCTTTCACCTAACAATACTAAACTGTCCTGCATATGACCAGAAACACATTAAATCTCTCCAGAATAGGGTGCAAGTCCTTGGATAATATTCATTCTTAAACTTGATATCTTACAACTTAAATAGTATAACAGGAACAAAACAGCATTATAGTTCTCATTTCTGTAACTGATCATGTGGTCTTAGTTCATATTTATCACTACCTTCTTCCACTACCCATTCCAGGTTCCCTTTACCCTCAGCAAGCACTTCAGCTGGCCATGGTTCTTTGCCGGGGAGGGTGACCCAAACCTCCATTCCTAAAGTTTCAGAGCCATTGGTAGTCCTGCCTGGATTGGATTGTTGCAGTTTTCCATTGATTTTTAATCACATGGCATGGTAGTACTAAAAGAAACCCTGGGGGATCTCCTATATTCCCAGAAAACTCTTCTTTACTTCCACTGTGTAGCTGCAGTCCTATTTCCCCCTGATAGTCAGGATCATTCACCCCAGCCAATAATGTAATCCCCTTCTTGGCTTGTTGATCCAGGGGCATGAGTAGTCCAAAGTGACCAGGTGGCAGTCTTAGATTCCAGTTCATTGGAATCATTGTTGTTTCTCCTGGTGGAAGCACTCCCCCTTTTGGAACTAAAACCTGTAGACTAGCAGAGCTCATGGTCACAGGGACAGGAAGCAAAAATTTTCCTAGTGGATCACTAAGGATAATAGTGAGTGGTGCTACGGCCATTTCCACCCCTTGGTTCCTGGACCCATGGATCCTGGCTATGGGAGAAACAACACCCTACAGTGGATGCTGATTCAGAACATATGCAGCTTCCTGGAGAACATTACCCCAGCCCTTCAAGGTATTGCCACCTAGTTTGCACCATAATTGAGTTTTCAAAAGGCCATTCCACCATTCTATCCATCCAGCTGCTTCTGGATGATGGGGAACATGGTAAGACCAGAGAACGCCATGAGCATGTGCCCATTCCCGCACTTCATTTGCTGTGAAATGTGTTCCTTGATCAACACCAATGCTATGTGGAATACCATGACGATGGATAATGCATTCTGTATGCCCACAGATGGGAGATTTGGCAGAAGTATTGCATGCAAGGAAAGCAAACTCATATCCAGAGTATGTGTCTATTCCAGTTAGAACAAATTACTGCCCCCTCCATGAAGGGAATGGTCCAATGTAATCAAGTGGCCACCATGTAGCAGGCTGGTCACCTCGGGGAATGGTGCCATATCAGGGGCTGAGTGTGGGTCTCTGCTGTTGGCAGACTAGGGACTCAGCAGTGGCTGTTGCAGGTCAGCCTTGGTGAGTGGAAGTCCATGTTACTGAGCCCATACATAACCTCCATCCCCTACCACCATGACCACTTTGTTCATGAGCCCATTGGACAATGACAGGAGTTACTGGGGAAAGAGGCTGACTGGTATCCACAGAACAGGTCATCTTATCCACTTGATTATTAAAATCTTCCTCTGCCGAAGTCACCCTCTGCTGTGCATTTACATGGGACACAAATATCTTCATGTTTTTAGCCCACTCAGAAAGGTCTATCGACATATTTCTTCCCCAGACCTCTTTGTCACCAATTTTCCAATTATGGTCTTTCCAAGTCCCTGACCATCCAGCCAAACCATTAGCAAAAACCCATGAGTCAGTATACAGATGCACCTCTGGCCAGTTCTCTTTCCAAACAAAATGAACAACCAGGTGCACTGCTCAAAATTCTGTCCACTGGGAGGATTTACCCTCACCATTGTCCTTCAAAGACACCCCAGAAAAGGGTTGTAGTGTTGCAACTGCCCACTTTTGGGTGGTACCTGCATATTGTGCTGAACCGTCTGTAAACCAGGCCCAAATTTTCTCTTCCTCAGTCAATTCACTGTAAGGAACTCCCCAAGAGGCCATAGCTCTGTTCTGGGAAAGAGAAGGTAATGTGGCAGGAGTGGAGACCATGAGCATTTGGGTCACTTCCTCATGTAACTTACTTGTGCCTTCAGGACCTGCTCTGGCTCTATCTCGTATATACCATTTCCATTTTACCAATAGAATGCTGCTGCACATGCCCAGCTTTATGGTTTGGTGGGTCAGATGACACCCA
>PVIY010019357.1:0-45957 GCA_004026745.1 Myrmecophaga tridactyla | reverse complement strand
CCGTGTATATGGCCTTTTCTTTTCCACCCATATCTCCTCCGGGGTACCATTGGCCTGACCCTGTTCTGGTCAAGTAAATGCCCTGGATGCCTTCAGGCTGGCTTTCTGCTCTCAGATGCAAATGGCAGGTCCTTAATTCTAAGATCCAAGATGAGGTATAAATGTTAATAATGTATTCATTCAAAAATCCTATCATATATCCCTTTTTAGTTTATGATATACCCAATAAAGTGGCAGGAGGGAAATACCTGAAACTGTTGAACTGCGTTCCAGTAGCCTTGATTCTCTTTTCTTTTTTGGCATGGGCAGGCACCAGGTCTCCGGTATGGCAGGCGAGAACTCTGCCACTGCGCCACTGTCACACTGCCCTTTTTTTTAAAATGTGTTATTGTTTAATATATACTGATGTTAATCTGCTTTAGAAATATTTTTATTGGCAAATATTCACACCACATACAGTCCATACATAGTGGATGTATTAGTTAGGGTTCTCTAGAGAAACAGAATCAACAGGGAACACCTGCAAATATAAAATTTATAAAAGTGTCTCACATGACCGCAGGAACGCAGATCCAAAATCCACAGGGCAGGCTGTGGAGCCGATGATTCCGATGGAGGGTCTGGACGAACTCCACAGGAGAGGCTCACCAGCCGAAGCAAGAATAGAGTCTGACTCTTCTGAATCCTCCTGAAAAGGCTTCCTGTGATTAGATTAAGCATCACTCATTGCAGAAGACACTCCCCTTTTGCTGATTACAAATGGAATCAGCTGTGAATGCAGCTGATGTGATCATGGTCTAATTCTATGAAATGTCCTCATTGCAACAGACAGGCCAGCACTTGCCCAACCAGACAAACAGGTACCACCACTTGGCCAAGTTGACACATGAACCTGACCATGGCAGTCCACCCCTTGTCAACTTGGCAGCTATATATATCACCTTAACCCATACCCAATTTCCAAATAAAAACAATAAAACACACATTTTTTCTTTTACCTAACGATACTCAACTGTCCTGCATATAACTGGAAACACATTAAATCTCTCCAGAATAGGGCACAAATCCTTGAGTAACATTCATTCTTAAACTTGATATCTTGCAACTTAAATAGTATAACGTGAACAAAACAGCATTGCAGTCCTCATTTCTGTAACTGATCACATGGTCGTAGTTCATATTTGTCACTACCTTCTTCCACTACCCATTCCATGCTCCCTTTACCCTCAGCAAGCACTTCAGCTGGCTGTGGTTCTTTGCCTGGTAGGGTGACCCAAACCTTCATTCCTGAAGTTTCAGAGCCATTGGTAGTCCTGCCTGGATTGGGTTGTTGAAGTTTTCCATTGATTTTAATCACAGGGCATGGTAGTACTAAAAGACGCCCTAGGGGATCTCCTGTATTCCAAGAAAACTCTTCTTTACCTCCATTATGTAGTTGCAGCCCTATTTCCCCCTGATAGTCAGGGTCAATCACCCCAGACAATAATGTAATCCCCTTCTTGGCTTGTTGATCCAGTGGCATAAGTAGCCCAAAGTGACCAGGTGGCAGTCTTAAGTTCCAGTTCAGTGGAATCATTGTTGTTTCTCCTGATGGAAGCACTCCCCCTTTTGGAACTAAAATCTGTAAACCAGCAGAGTTCAGGATGGCAGGGACAGGAAGCAAAAATTTTCCTAGTGGATCACTAGGGGTAATAGTGAGAGGTACCACTCCCATTTCCACCCCTTGGTTCCTGGACCCATGGATCCTGACTATGGGAGGAACAGCACCATAAGTGGACGCTGATTCAGAGCATATACAGCTTCCTGGAGAACATTACCCCAGCCTTTCAAGGTATCACCACCTAGTTGGCACCGTAATTGAGTTTTCAAAAGGCCATTCCACTGTTCTATCAATCCAGCTGCTTCTGGATGATGGGGAACATGGTAAGACCAGAGAATTCCATAAGCATGTGCCCATTCCCGCACTTCATTTGCTATGAAGTGTGTTCCTTGATCAGAAGCAATGATATGAGGAATACTATGATGATGGATAAGGCATTCTGTAAGCCCATGGATGGTAGTTTTGGCAGAAGCATTGCGTGCAGGGAAAGCAAACCCATATCCAGGGTATGTTTCTATTCCACTTAGAACAAATCGCTGCCCCTTCCTTGAAGGGAGTGGTCCAATGTAATCAACCTGCCACCATGTAGCTGGCTGGTCACCTCGGGGAATGGTGCCATATCGGGGGCTGAGTGTGGGTCTCTGCTGCTGGCAGATTGGGCACTCAGCAGTGGCTGTAGCCAAGTTAGCCTTGGTGAGTGGAAGTCCATGTTGCTGAGCCCATGCATAACCTCCATTCCTACCCCCATGACCACTTTATTCATGAGCCCATCGGGCAATGACAGGAGTTGCTGGGGAAAGAGGCTGACTGGTATCCACAGAACGGGTCATCTTATCCACTTGATTATTAAAACCTTTCTCTGCCGAAGTCACCCTCTGGTGTACATTCACATGGGACACAAATATGTTCATATTTTTAGCCCACTCAGAAAGGTCTATCCACATACTTCTTCCCCAGATCTCTTTGTCACCAATTTTCCAAGTATGGTCTTTCCAAGTCCCTGACCATCCAGCTAAACCATTAGCAACAGCCCATGAGTCAGTACACAAACACACCTCTGGCCAGTTTTCCTTCCAAGCAAAATGAACAACCAGGTGCACTGCTTGAAGTCCTGCCCACTGGGAGGATTTCCCCTCACCACTGTCCTTCAAGGACACCCCAGAAAGGGGTTGTAATGCTGCAGCTGTCCACTTTCAGGTGGTACCTGCCTATCGTGCTGAACCATCTGTAAACCAGGCCTGAGTTTTCTCTTCCTCAGTCAATTCACTGTAAGGAACTCCCCAAGAGGACATAGCTCTGGTCTGGGAAAGAGAAAGTAATGTGGCAGGAGTGGAGACCATGGGCATTTGGGCCACTTCTTCATATAACTTACTTGTGCCTTCAGGACCTGCTCTGGCCCTATCTCGTATATACCATTTCTGTTTTACAATAGAGTGCTCCTGTGCATGCCCAACTTTATGGCTTGGTGGGTCAGACAACACCCGGCTCATGATTGGCAACTCAGGTCTCATGGTAACTTGGTGGCCCATGGTTAAGCATTCAGTCTCTACTAAGGCCCAGTAGCAAGCCAAAAGCTGTTTCTCAAAAGGAGAGTGGTTATCTGCAGCAGATGGTAAGGCTTTGCTCCAAAATCCTAAGGGTCTGCATTGTGATTCTCCTATAGGGGCCTGCCAAAGGCTCCAGACAGCATCTCTCTTTGCCACTGACACTTCCAGCACCATTGGATCTGCTGGATCATATGACCCAAGTGGCAGAGCAGCTTGTACATCAGCCTGGACCTGTCGCAGAGCCTCCACTTGTTCAGGTCCCCACTCAAAATTAGCAGTTTTTCTGGTCACTGGATAAATGGGCCAGAGTAGCACACCCAAATGAGGAATATGTTGTCATCAAAATCCAAAAAAGACCAACTAGGCATTGTGCCTCTTTTTTGGTCATAGGAAGGGCCAGATGCAGCAACTTCTCCTTCACCTTAGAAGGGATATCTCAACATGCCCCACACCACTGGACACCTAGAAATTTCACTGAGGTGGAAGGCCCCTGTATTTTTGTTGGATTTATCTCCCATCCTCTGACACGCAAATACCTTACCAGTAAGTCTAGAGTAGTTGCTACTTCTTGCTCACTAGGTCCAATCAACATGATATCATCAATATAATGGACCAGTGCGATGTCTTGTGGGGGGCAGAAACGATCAAGGTCCCTGCGGACAAGATTATGACGTAGGGCTGGAGAGTTGATATACCCCTGAGGTAGGACAGTGAAAGTGTATTGCCGACCATGCCAGCTGAAAGCAAACTGTTTCTGGTGGTCCTTACTAATAGCTATTGAGAAAAAAGCATTTGCCAGATCAATATCTGCATACCAGTACCAGGGGATGTATTGATTTGCTCAAGCAATGGTACCACATCTGGAACAGCAGCTGCAATTGGAGTTACCACCTGGTTGAGCTTATGATAATCCACTGTCATCCTCCAAGACCCATCTGTTTTCTGCACAGGCCAAATAGGAGAGTTGAATGGGGATGGGGTGGGAATCACCACCCCTTCATCCTTCAAGTCCTTAATAGTGGCAGTAATCTCTGCAATCCCTCCAGGAATCTGGTATTGCTTCTGATTTACTATTTTGCTTGGTAGGAGCAGTTCTAGTGCCTTCCACTTGGCCTTTCCCACCATAATAGCCCTCACTGCATGAGTTAGAGAGCCAATGTGGGGATTCTGCCAGTTGCTCAGTATATCTATACCAATTATACATTCTGGAACTGGAGAAATAACTACAGGATAGGTCCAGGGGCCCACTGGACCCACTGTGAGATGGACCTGAGCTAAAACTCCATTGATCACCTGGCCTCCATAAGCCCCCACTCTGACTGGTGGACCAGAGTGATGTTTTGGGTCCCCTGGAATTAATGTCACTTCTGAACCAGTGTCTAATAATCCCCCAAATATCTGATCATTTCCTTTTCCCCAGTGCACAGTTACCCTGGTAAAAGGCCATCAGTCCCCTTGGGGAAGGCTTGGAAGAAGAGTAACAGTATAAATTTGTGGCAGTGTAACAGGGTCCTCCCCGAAAGGGACCTGGCTTCCCCTTCATTCAAGGGGCTCTGGGTCTGTAAACTGTTTCAAGTCTGGAAATTGATTAAGGGGCCATGACTCTGTGTTTTGTAATTCAGGTTAGATTTCTGTTCACTTGACCTAGAACTCTTTCGTTTATACAGCTCGAACAAGAATTTAGTACACTGCCCTTCTATTGTATTTCTAGGTACCCTATGATTTACTAGCCAATGCCACAAATCTCTGCATGTCATGTAATTTTGACACCTGCTTTGAGTTTGCTGTCTATTGTAATAGCCACGTCTACCCTGTCTTTGGCGATTAAGTGCTGCCACCTGGCTTCTGCCAACTTGGAATCCTGTCATCCCCATTGTGTTTAAGGATTCCAGCTCAGTGACAGCAGTTTCTACAGTAATATCTGACCTACAGAGAAGTGCAACCACAGAGTTCTTTAGGGATGATAGTGCTAGTCTCACAAATTTATTTCTCACTGTTCTGGTGAAAGGTGCATCCTCCAGACATTCCTGGGGTGTAAGAGCAGGCTTTGCATGATAAATCCACTCCAACATTCCAATCTCTCTAAGCCTCTGGATCCCCTCATCTACATTATATCAGGGCAGTTCTGGCATTTCAACCTCAGGTAATATTGGCCACCTTTTGATCCATATTTCAACCAACCATCCAAACAAACTGTTAATACCTTTTCTAACTGCTTGAGCTATAACATTGAATGCAGAATCTCTGTTTAGTGGGCCCATATCGATAAATTCAGCCTGATCCGGCCTTACCTTCCTCCCACCATTATCCCACACCCTTAAAATCCATTGCCACGCATATTCCCCTGATTTCTGACTATATGAATTGGAAAACTCACACAGTTCTCTTGGAGTATAACATACCTCCTCATGTGTGATACTTTGTACCTCACCTTTAGGGGCCTGTTGGGACTTTAGTCTAGTTATAGGTCTGGAAGAAATGAGGGGTGGTGGGGGTGGGTCATGAAAAGAATTAGAAATATCTTCCAAGCCATTTGCTTCAGGGCCTTCATTTGCAATTTCATCTGGTGAAACAGAATTAATCACTCTAGGGCTAATCCCTTCAGGAGGAGGTTGGGTAGCCAACTCCTCAAGGCAGGCTGGAGGTGGGGCAGTTATGTCCTCAGGGCAGACTATTACAGGGTTATCTAGAGAAGACTCAGCATGATCTAGGGTTTCAACCTCACCCCCGACATCATTATCAATCCATATGTCACCATCCCATTTTTCAGGGTCCCATTCCTTTCCAATCAATGCCCTCACTTTAATGGCAGGCCCCATGCCAGATTGAGATTTCAGTTTATGTTGTAAAGTTGCTACTCTAACAATAAATTCTGAGTCTGATTTTCAGAGATCTCAAGTTTACGGCTACAGGAAATAAGATTTTCCTTCAGGATACTCATAGAAACGTCTACATCTGTCAGACGGCACTTAAGTTTCTCGTTTGAAGCCTTAAACCCATCCCTTTCACTCCTTATTGTAGCCAGTGTATCTAACAACAACCAACCAACATCTCTATACCTCTTATTTCTACAAAACTCTGTAAAGATGTCAAAAACATTATCCCCCAGAGTCTGGCTTCGTACAAGCGAAGCATTAGGAGAATCGAATGGTGATATTTTGACTATCTCTTTTGCCAACTCACTCCATGGATTGGGAATGTCATTCTGATTATGGCAATCAGAGTCCTTAGTGTCTTTGGGTCCAGTCAGAGTAGAAAACCATTCATAAAAACCCATTTTTAAGATTCTGTTTCTTAAGAACCACTCCTGGTACCAAGACGTATTAGTTAGGGTTCTCTAGAGAAACAGAATCAACAGGGAACACTCGCAAATATAAAATTTATAAAAGTGTCTCATGTGACCGCGGGAATGCAGAGTCCAAAATCCACAGGGCAAGCTGTGAAGCTGATGATTCTGATGGAGGGTCTGGACGAACCCCACAGGAGAGGCTCGCCGGCTGAAGCAGGAAGGAACGCCTGTCTCTTCTGAATCCTCCTTAAAGGGCTTCCAGTGATTAGATTAAGCATCACTCATTGAAGAAGACATTTCCCTTTGGCTGATTACAAATGGAATCAGCTGTGGATGCAGCTGACGTGATCATGATCTAATTCTATGAAATGTCCTCATTGCAACAGACAGGCCAGCACTTGCCCAACCAGACAAACAGGTACCACAACTTGGCCAAGTTGACGCATGAACCTGACCGTGACAGAGTACAACCAATGGCTTTTAATATCGTCACATAAAATAAAAAGTTTTTTTTTACTCCTTATTCCCCCTAATATTTACTTATTTTTTATCCATAATTTTTTACTCCTCTGTCCATACCCTGGATATAAGGATCATCGAACATAAGGTTTTCACAATCACACAGTCACATTGTAAAAGGTAAACAATCGTCTTCAAGAATCAAGGCTACTGGAATACAGCTCAGCAGTTTCCATTGCTTCCCTCCAGCCTCTCTGATAAGCCATAAACTAAAAAGGGATATCTATATAATGCATAAGAATAACCTCCAGGATAATCTCTCGACTCTGTTTGAAATCTCTCAGCCCCAGTAGCCCTGATTCTTGAAAATGATTGTAAAACTATACAACTTTGACGATGTGACTGTGTGATTGTGAAAACCTTGTGTCTCATGCACCCTTTTTCCAGGGTATGGACAGATGAGTTAAAAAAAAAAAATAGAGACAAAGAATAAATAAATAGGGGGGCAGATAAGGGGTAAAAAAAATTGGGTAGATTGAAACACTAGTGGTCACGAGAGGGAGAGTTGAGTGGTATGGGATGTATGAGTTTTTTCTTTTCTCTTTTTATTTCTTTTTCTGGAGTGATGCAAATGTTTTAAAAATGATTACGGTGATTAATACACAACCATGTGATGATATTGTGAGCCACTGGCTGTATACGTTGTATGCGTGTGAAGATATCTCATTAAAAATATTTTTTAAAAAGGAATGAAGTGCCAATACATGCAAAAGAAGAAAGACACATAAGAGTAAATACTGTCTGATTTCATTTACATGAAACTCTAGAACAGGGCGAGTAAATATACAATGATAGAAATCTTTTTTTTTTTTTACATGGGCAGGCACCGGGAATCGAACCCGGGTCCTCTGGCACGGCAGGCGAGCATTCTTGCCTGCTGAGCCACTGTGGCCTGCCCACAATGATAGACATCTTAACAGTAGTTGCCTTGCAGGGGAGAAAGCATTGAGTGGGAAGTGGCACGAGAAAACTTTCTGAGGTCCTGGAGATGTTCTATATCTTGATTGCCATGGTGGGTTCATTGGTGTATAAAATTGTCAAAATTCATTGAACTGTGGAAATAAAATTTATGCATTTTATATGTGATTATACCTTGAATAAAAAGAATATTTTTAAAAATCCTGTCATACACACTCACTAAGTCAGGGTCCCTTTCTCCCAGGAATTCATAGACTAGTTGGAAACTTTGTTCCCATATACTAATTCACTCACAGATAGACTGAAGTGTGGGTGAGAAGAAGCAGTCCCTGTCCTTCTCCTTATGTGGTTTCCAGTGTCCCAGGGATGTTCACTCAGGAGGACGAAGCCAGGCAGGTGGCCATACAGACCTGACTTGGTTGCAGGCAGGGACAGGGAGACTGATCTCAGACACCCTGCTCGGGTGTTCCTGGTAAGGCCTCGAGCTCTGCCTGGACCTAGAGAAGTCCGTGTCACCTCTCCAGGGAGGCCAAGTGGTCTTGTCCTGTGCTAGTCTTTGCTAGAATGTTCCAGGTGCTGTGGGCGTGAGTCCTTTGTGTTTCTTGCAGGACACTTAATTTGGGGACAAACTTCCTGGGGATTTTTCTTGTTTTAAAAGAAAATGTAGGGTGCAAAGGAATGAAGGGGCCATTTCTCTGATTGGCAAACCAAGGGCACTGCAGCTCTTCTTAAGTTGAGAAACATCTGACTGAGGGTCAGCAAGCCCGAGATGCTGTTTTCTTGCTTACAGGCCTATGGCAACAAAAGCCTCCAAGGAAGAGCAATTCTTTCCTTGCTGGGATTCCTTGATTAGTGGAATTGCAAAAAGAATCCCAGAGACTAGATAACATCAGCATTTAACTTATTAATGAAATGAAAAATTATATCATTGATGATTTTTCCTCCTTGGCTGATGTGGAACAAATGTTCCTCATATTTACTTCAGTGGCATTTCAAACGTTCTCACCCATAGGCATTTGCATTGCTATTTCCATCACATCTTCATGCTTTTATAGATTTTATTCTTTGTAAAATGACTGGAGACCCAGGAATCTGAATGCTGGGTGGTCATCACTGTGATCTTTGCCCAGGGCCAGAGCCTTTCCTATACAGCTGGTCCTTAGATAAAGTGGGATGCATTTGCATTTATGCTTCTTTTGGTTAATAAACCTGTGCTGAATTGAAGCTGTTATGTACCCCAGAAAAGCCATGTTTTAATCCTGATCCAATCTTGAGTGAACAGCCATTTCTTTTAATCCTGATTCAATACTTCAGGACCAGAGCTTTTAGGTTAGTTTTTCACCATGAAGCTGTGACATGCCCAATTATGGGTGTGGCCTTTTGATTAGATGGAGATATGGCTCCACCCCTTCAAGGTGGGCCTTAATTAGTTTACTGGAGTCCTTTCAAAGGGGAAATATTTTGAAGAAACCTCAGATGCAGATGCTTGGAGAGCAGTTGCTTCAGAGACATGGATGTTTGGAGATGCTTGGAGTGCTGACAGAGAGAGCAGATGTCTAGACGTGGGCAGAGCCCAGCAGATGTTCCATGTGCCTTCCCATGAGATGCTAAACAAGCCAGAACCCAGAGTTGTGTCCCAGAGGAGCTAAGGAAAGGCCCATAGATGCTTAGAGAGGAAAGCACTGGTGTCAGAAGATGGAAGCAATGAACCAGTAACAAGGACCAGCAGACACAAGCCACGTGCCTTCCCAGCTGACAGAGGTGTTCTGGATGGCATCAGCCTTTCTTGAGTGAAGGTAACCTCTTGTTGTGTCTTAATTTGGACACTTCACTGCCTCAGAACTGTAAACTTATTAAATTCCCTTTTTAAAAACTGTTCCATTTCTGGTATATTGCATTCTGACAGCTTCACAAACTAAAACAAAGCCCATCATTGATAGAGGATTTAATTCTGAATTCAGCTCTGAGCTTTAGATGGTGTCCCAGTGCTTAGAATAGTGGCTGGCATGTGGGAGGTATTCAATAAATATTTGTTACATGAATGAATTCAACGAAATCGTTACAAAGCACATCCCTTAAAAAGTCTTAGCTATTGTAAGCAGGACAACGAAGGCAGAATTTGTGAAAGAGGTGATAGATTTGAGCAGAAAATACCTCAAAAGTCACCTGTGCTGGTTTGAAACTGTGATGTATCTCAGAAAAGTCATGTTCTTTTACTCCTAATCCAATTTTATAGGGTGGCACCTCTTGATTAGGTTGCTTCATGGAGGGGTGACACACCTAATTGTGGGTGTGGCCTTTTGATTAGATGGAGATGTGACTCCGCCTATTCAAAGTGGGTCTTACTTAGGTCGCTGGAGTATCTAAGAGAGTCGCGGAGAGAGAAAGAGTTCAGAACCGACACAGACACAGACGTTTAGAGAGTGAGACAGAAATAGCCTGGGTGCCAAACAATGATTCACAAAATAGCCAAAACCTGCAGAGAAGAAATCTCTGGCCATGGGAGATGGTACGCTAAGATGTGAAACCAAGGTTTTGTCCTAGAGAAGCTAAGTGAGGCCCACAGACACTTGGCGAGAAAGCCACTGGAATCAGAAGCTGAAAGCAACAGAACCAGAAACAAGGACCAGCAGATGCCAACCACGTGCTTCATAGGTAACAGACATTGGCCTTTTTCTGAGTCAGGGTATCTCTTAGTTTAGATGTTTTTTAAGGCCTTAGAATCATAAACTTGAAACTTACTATATCCCTCTTTTATAAAAGCCAATCCACTTCTGGGGTATTGCTTTCCAGCAGCGTTAGCAAACTGAAACAGCACCTAAAATGTAAATAAATGGCAAACTGGAGGGGAAAACATGCATGGCACAAATCTCAGCTAAAACACTATATCCTTAATACTTAATGAGCTCCTGTTAATATAAAAAGGATAGGTACCCCCAATAGAAGACATACAAATGGTCATTAAATATATTGAAAACATTCCAATATCACTTATAAAAATAGTTATTTTTTATTATGGCCTATCATTTTCTCCCTATAAGACAGACAAAAATTTAAAAAGAACACATGTCAATACTGGTTAGGATACAGAGGTGAGGCATATGTACTGCTCAGGGGAAGGCTCATTGGGTTCATCTTGTTCTGAAGGACAGCTGGGCAGTCTGTTCCAAAGCTTGAAAATAACCCAGCAATTTCATTTCTAGGAATTTGTCTTAAAGAAATCATAGGACAGATATGAAAAGTTGTAACTGTCTATCACCATATTGCTAGTAATAAAATTATAAAGTAGAAAATTACTTGTCCTGCTAAAGGAATCTGGATATGATATAACATTAAAACATTCAAGTTACAGATAAAGAGAGAATGGAGAAGGGGTTAGGGAAAGAGAATATCTAAGGGGAAAAATCAGGTGGTAACTTTTTAATTTTCTACTTTTTGCTTTGCTGTATTTTAAGTTTTTATTAAAATAAACTCTGCATCATTAAAGATTTAATTTTTCTAAAATAAAAAAATTAATGGTTGCTGAGAATACTATATGATTTTATGTTACAAAGCGTGTTACATAGTCAGTGTGACTAGCCCAACATTATTAAGTTCTCACCATAATTCTCAGAGCTAAGCTGGGCAGGCGACTTTATCCCTCCTCATGATGAAACCGAGGCACAGAAAAGTTAAATGACTTGTCTAACATCGCAGAATTAATAACTGGCAAGATTGTCCAGGTGCCACTCCCCCAGCTAAAAGCTCCTGCCCCTATGATCCGTGGCTTCAGGACAAAAATCCAAACAGACATTAGGCCATTGTTGGCACCTGAAGGTAGAGAGCAAAATATTTCATGGCTTTGCCCAGGTGTTATTATCCTGTTAAGTTATTAGTGTCAAGCAGGCAAAATAAGTTCATATGCCCATTTACAGATATGAAAGCTGAGTCTTGGAGAGGTTAAGTGACTTTCCCAGGGTTGCACGTAGTAAGTGGAAGTCAGAATTTAAACACACTTTTAGTCCAAATCCCTTGCTCTGCCCACTTCAATTTGGCATAATAAACTCATAACTTCACCAGCAACTTATCCCATTATGTTCCTAGAGGTTTACAGTCTGCTCAAGTTCCTAATAAGTGCCCTGTCAACCACATCATGGGTTCATAAGACTTTGGCAGCTAACATTGTGTGGTGGACTGCATTTCCAAAGATGTCTGGAACACTATCTCCTGTCCCAAGTGCTGTTCTAGAACTTTCTCATTTCTCCTTCCAGAAAGGTGCGGTCTGTGCCTCCTCCCTTTGAGTGTGGAAAGGCTACTTTGACAGCATCAACCAATTGAGCCTGTCTGAAGTGACACTTTTTGATGGCCAGGGTGAAGTCATAAAAAGTCCATGTATTTCTACCTTGTTCTCTTGGCATGCTTGCTCTTAGAATCCAGCCATGCTGTGAGGAAGCCCAAGCAGCCCACAGAGAAGCACCGAAGTCCCTGCCCATCTTACATCCCCAGCTGAGCTCCCAGCCATCCTGAGCACCAACATGCCAGGCTTGAAAGTCGATCCTGCAGCCCTAATCAAATCACCGCAGCTGATGCTGTTTTACAGAAGTTTTGAGTTAAGCTCTGCCCAAACTGCAAATGGCCGAGTAAAGTAAATGATTCTTATTTTAAGCCACTCAGTTTGGGGGCAGTTTGTCATGCAACAGTAAATAACCAATACATCTGAGTAGTGAATCACTGTTAAAATTAATTCTGCATGGAAAAATATATTATATGTATTAAGCACTTCTTGTATGCCAGACAATTTTCTAGGTGCTTGAGATGTATCAGTAAATAAAATAGATAAGATCCTTTCCCTTATGAAACTTCTATTTCAGCAGAGGGAGCAGACAATAGAGAATAAGTATAGTAAGTGAAACATCTGGTATGTGAAAGGGGATACAAGCTATTGAAACTTTAAAAGCTGGATCAGGGAAAGCAGGGCTGGGGCAGTTTGTTCAATTAAATAGTCGATCAGGGCAGCCTCAATGGAAAGGTGACATTTGGGCAGAGATTTGAAGGAGATTGAGAGTCAATCATGTGCCTGTCTTGGGATAGAGACAGAGTGGGGGGTCAGATTACCTAAAACCTTGTGGATTACTGCAAGGACTTTGGCCATATCAGGTGTTGATCGCATTGGACCTGACTGAGTTTTAAAGGCTCCCTTCAGCTGCCACATGGAAAACCGAGTGTAGGAAGGCAAGGGTGGAAGCAGGGAGACCAGTTCAGAACCCAGTGCCGTAATCCAGGCAGAAGACAGTGGCCCAGTCCTGCGAGGGAGGGGAGCATTGGAGGTTATAGGAAGCCCTGGAGTTCCACCTTTGGTTGGTCGAACTGACAGGGCTTCCTGGGGGATTGATATGAGCTGTGAGAGAACAGAAGGGAATAAGGACCACTCTGAAATTGGCTGAGCAGCTGTAAAGATGGAGTTGCCCTTGGCTGTAGACAAAGAGCCATGGGTGGGAGGACAGAGGATGAGAGGAAATACTGTTTGAGATGTGTTTGGAAGTGCAGCCCACCACACAAGGTTAGCTGCCAAAGTCTTGTTAACCCATGCAGAAAAGAAAAGATGGTGGAGAAGACAATAAATCCAAGAGGAAGGTTAATGGAAGGGAGACTGTGCATCAGATCGATTTATAATTTATTTGATTCTTATCAGAAAGCACAAGTCCTTCCTTAGTACATTAACCTCATAATGCATTGCTAAGGATTCCATGTTGTCTTTGCTCCTGTCAACCTCATCTCTCCAGGTTGATCAAACAGAAGAACGGCCTTCACCTCACCCCAGCTAAAGCCCCTCTGCCTCCAGGGGGTGTAGGTGAAAGGGAATCATCATCCTGGGAAATAAGCTAGCTGCTATTTTGCTTGTTTATTTTAACAAAACACTGTGACCCCAGACCTATGCTTCTAGGAGTAGCCTTTTGAAACAGAAGGAAATATTTAGCCAAATTCTATCACCATAACCTAATAGAGTATAATGGGAGCCAGTGGGTTACTCCAGAAAGAGAGTGTCATTCACCATCCCATCAAGGGCAGCATGGGTGATTAAGAATCACGGGAGAGTGCTTGTCCCCATCTGGGGAATGGAAGTCTCAAGGTCATAAGAGATGGTTGCTCCTTTAAATTTATTTTTTGCCCTTAGCTCTGCACCCCCCAATTGACCACACATAGCTTGACTGGCAAGAGGGAGTGTTTCCAAAGCTGAGATAAGGTCAAATACGGTGAGTCATTTTCTGTGGCATGAAGAATTCATCACACTCTGCCTCACTGTTTTCTGGGTGACCTGTCCTAGTAATTGCCTGTAAACAGATCATAGGCTGAAGCTAGAAATAAATTCTCTCTTCTAGGCAGCTTGGGGACTAGCCACCATATTTCTTAGTTTAGAAAGGATTGTCTAGAAAGCCAAGAAAAACCTAATAAAATAAAGTCTTATTAAGCAAGAGCATCTTAAGTAGAATTTGAAGGAAGCTCACCTGTTTAAAATTCTTTAGTGTTCTCCTGTAGTTTTCAAGTTCTAGCTTTGCTTGCCTCCTTAATTGTATGTACCACTACTTCCCAACCCTTCTCTGGAATCATGTAAATGACTGACTGTAAGCATTGACTTTGGGGCCAAAGTGCATTTGAATCCTAGCTTTGCCACCTACTCCAGATCGCGCAACCTCAGACAAGCTACTTAATCTCTCTGCCTTGCTTTCTTCATTTGTAAAATGGGAAAAATGACAGTACTTATGTGTTGCTATGCATATAAACAAGTTAATAAATGTGAGGTGCCTGGAGCAGTGCCTGGCATATTGTAAGCACCATATAAATATTTGCTAGAGTTGCCTCCCACGAACTGTGACATCAAAGATGCTGCTATCTCATTTTGGAACATTACCCCCTTACCGAGCTAATCCCAACTTGTCCATTAAGATTCAGCTCAAGCGGGCGGGCCATGGTGGCTCAGCGGGCAGAGTTCTCACCCACCATGCTGGAAACCTGGGTTCAATTCCCGGTGTCTGCCCATGCAAAATAAAAATAGATTCAGGTTAAGCACCTCTTCTGCGAAAGTGCTTTTGGCACCCAGGTCTAATGTAGGTACCCTGCAAAATATATCTATCGTAACACTTGACATGCTGAAGTATGATTGCTGGTTTATTCATCTGTCTTTGCCATGAGGTTGTGAGCCCTTGAGGGCAGGAACCACTGTCTTATTTAGCTTTGTACCCAGCAGTTAGTATGGTTGTAGGGTGTAGGAGGCTCTTGTGATGAATGAGTGAATTCATGTTGAATGAAACATTATTGAAATCCCCTAAGTTCACATGTCTATTAACTCACTTATTCACTCCTTTGTTCATTCAGAAAATGTGTATTGAGTACCTCTAATGTACCAAGGGCTTTTTATAAGCAACTGTTTTGATGATCTATCTGTAGTTTCTGCATCAGTCTCACATGTAGCTAGAAGGGCAAAGAAAGAAAGTAGATTTTGAGATACAGTTGCCGGTGGCTTGAATTTAACAAGAGAAATTTTGGAGACCAAAAGTCTTACTGATGACTGGATGAATTATTTCTCTTTTAGACCCCAGGCTTTATAGCTAGGCTCAATCCTCATGCCATGATTAAGAACTTTTCTCTAAAATAGGCATTATAGAAAATGTTCTGTGCAAAAAATTACTTGAATCCTATTTTGGATCAGTTACCACAATACTTTTGAAGCATTTTATGCTAACTTCTTAGATATATTTCCTCAAGATGCATCCAGTGTGTTGCCAATCCTATTTTGAGAAGAATGATTTTCTACTACCCTAAATGTAAAGATCCTTAGTTTATTTCATAGCTCCTCTTAGCAGTCTGCTATTGCCTAGCCCAGTATCCATTTTTCATTCCCTCCTCAGTAATAGAGCCCCATTTTTAGCTGAGCACCTTGTTGTCTAGAATAAAAGACTATTTTCCCAACTTCCCTTGAAGCTACGAGTGGCCAAATGAAAAGTTCTGACCCAAGATGAATGTACTAGTTTCCTATTGCTGCTGCCACAAATTTCCAAATTACTAAAAACAGTGGCTTGAAACAACACAAGTATATTGTCTTACAGTTCTGGGGGACAAAAGCCTGAAATGGGTTATAAAGGGCTGAAACCAAGGTGTCAGCAGAGCCGGGTTCCTTCTGGAGGCTCTGGGGAAGAATCCATTCCCTTGCCTTTTCTAGCTTCTAGAGGTGGTCTGCATTCAGATCTCTCTCTCTCTCATACCCCTGCCTGTGTTATCACATTATCTCTCTCTGACACTTCTACTTCTCTCCTATAAGGAGCTCTGTAATCACATTACATTGAGATTGCCTGGATAATCCATAATAGCCCTATCTAAAACTCCTTAGCTTAGTCACATCTATGAAGTCCCTTTTCCATGTAAGATAACATATTTACATGTTCTGGGGATTAGAACATGGACATCTTTTGGGGGCCACTGGTCTCTCTATCACAATGCGTAATGGAGTGTGGGATTTCCAGGAAATGTGCTTAAAGGGAAGTAAAGAGTACTCTTACTCAACCGGAAGAGTACTCTTTTACCCTCTGCCATCACTCCTCCTTCCTGCCTGAAACTGGGATGTAATGACTGGTATTTCAGCAGCCATTTTGAGCCATGAGGCAATTTGGGGCATGGAAGCCAAGTCCTAGATGGTAGAACAGAAACGTTAGTGTGTGGTTTCCTTACAACCCCTTGGAACCACTTCCAGACTTCTTTTGCCAAATAAAACTTCTATCATGTTTAGCCACTGTTATTTTATTTGTTTTTGTTTTGTTTTTCTGGTGCACACAGCTGAACCTAATCCCGACCCCTCAAAACTATACAAAACTCTCTTCGTATTTAACTACTAGTCTAGAGCTTTCAGTCTAATATCCTCCCTAAGTGTAGGGTGCCAACTTGGTCAGGTGATGGTGCCCAGTCCTGTTACTGTAGACTTAATTATCATGTGAATTTCATCTATGGCTGATTACATCTGCAATCAACTAAGGGAAGTGCTTCTGTAATGAGTGAGGCTTAAAAGAAGAGGTCAGAAGAAAGAGAAAAAATTCAGTACAGCCCAGCAGAGTTCAGCACTGTCCAGCGCAGGCCGGCACAATACAGCTTAGAGCTCAGAGCCAGCTCAGACCCAGACATTTGGAGATGCAGAAAGGAGCAGCCCTGGGAAAAGCCATTGGAACCCAAAAGCTGGGAGAGAAGGCTAGCAAACGTCATCTTGTGCCTTCCCATTTGACAGAGAAACCCAGATGAAAGCAAGCTGCCTTTCCTCTGAGGAACTATAAATTAGTAACTATAAACTCCCTTTATGAAAGCCAGTACATTTCTGGTGTATTGCATTCTGGCAGCATTAGCAAACTAAAACGCTAAGGAACAAATAGGTCATCCACATGACTACTAACCACTGCTGAAAAGATGCTTCTCAAAAGTGGACAGAGTTTTTTCATCATCTATTGATCAGTCAGCAGCCTTTCATTCTGCCTGGGGGCCAAATTGTACAACTTCAATATTAATCTGGGCTTTTAACATTCTTCCAGAGCCTCAGCCATAATGATACCAGGAGAATTGGAGTGGGCAGGCGTGAGCTACTGACAGATCAAGTCTAGTCCTGCATAGCCTACAGCTGGCTGTGTGTTGCTCCCTCTTTCTTAACATACATATAAATAATCTGCCAGAGCCAACAGGAGAGTGACTTTCCACACTGAATATCCAACCTGGTGTCTTACTATCAAGACTCAGACGTGACCCTAAGGAGTAACCAAACTAACTTCTGTAAGAAAAAAAAAAAAACAGTGTGATTATTAGCTGGACCAAAAAGCAAAAATCATTGTGTGGTGCCAGCATTCTTTATCCTCTTCATCAGATGTTTATTGAAACATCTGTGTCATCCCACACCCCCTGTGATGAGTTAGGGATGCGGAGCTGAGGAGATGGGGCCCCTGTTCTTTAGGGGTGCACGCACTAATGGAGAGACAGGCCAGGAAATGAGTGCAGTATGCTTTGCTTTTTTTTTTTTCTTTTGACCTTCAGGAATCATGAGCTAAATTCTGTGATCGATTAAAGCAGGTTTGCTTCACCAGGGCTTTCCAGTACAGCTCTCTCCCCATTCATTATTTGGATCCTGATGTATTCACCTTATTAATTTTAGCACCTTCTTTAATTATTCACAGCCTCAAATATAATACATTTTGGAATTAGCCCAGGCTTGGGGCAGGAGTGGTAATGAGGGCATGGGGCTAGAAAGAGTAAACTCATGGACAGGTGTGAGATTTATTCTGTCTTCTTCTTAGTTATAGGGTTTCCCCATTTGAGATATTTTCAGTATGTTCTCTGAACAAAAGCCAGTTTCTCTTAGTCTGGAGCAGATCCGTGTGAAAAAGGATTGCACATTAGAAAGGCGCATGGTTCCTGATCAAATTCCAGGCCGAACTCTTCTCACTTGGGTGGAATCCGGGGCTTGAGATCACTTCCCTGGCTGAAATATCTGTGTGTGCTTGGGGGTAGGGTGTCCGCGGCAGTGCTGGGCCCCCAGCTTGCTCTGGAGTTGCACAAGATGCTTTCAGGGAGCCTGCTATAAATTAATGATAGAAAAGCCAGAAAACAAGTTTAAACCTGTTATAAATCAGAAAAGAACAAAGACATCCTTGGCTGACCTTGGGACTTGGTAGAGCCAGCAGATGCTCTAAAGGGGTGGTCAGTGGAGACTTTTCCCTCAATCGAGGCGTGAGTAGGAAAAGGGAGGTGATGATAACAGGCAGGATTCCAGAAGGGCCTGGCAAAGAGTCCAGATGTTTGAGCTCATTTTTCTTGCTTTCTCCTAAGAGGGAAGGGAAAGGAGTGCCATCACCGCAGGATAAATTGAAGAGGCAGCTCAGACCCTTGCAGGTGATGGAAGGTGCTCAGATTAGGAAGAACCCTGGGCTCTGCTGGCAGCTGCACTTGGTTCCACATTTTCTCCCTGAATGATCTCATTTAGCCTCCCTGCTTGACATACGTTCTGACACACCAATGACTCCCGAGAAATATCTCCAGCCTGTCCTCTCCTCCAAAGTCCAGACCACATGTCCCTTGACTGGCTCACCATCTCCTCTTGACGGCTGCTCCATATCTCAGACTAAACATTACCCACAGGTGGCCTTGGGTTTCCTCCCAGCCTGCTTACCCATCTCAGTGAGTTAAGCTCCATCATCCATCCCAGGAGGAAAGCCTGACACCTGGCACTCAGCCTCGACTCCGCTTTTTCTCACATTGCATGTGATTTCACTTGTCCACTAAAGCATGGCACCCAGGGGTCTCCCTGCTTCTGCTCCTGCCCCTGCAATCCATCCTCCATCCAGCAGTGATGTGATCTCCGAAAAACACGAAGCATGATGGTTGGATGACACTGTGAATGAAACTAATGTCACTGAAGTTGTACACTTAAAAATGGCTAAAATGGCAAATGTTGTTATACGTATTTTTCCACAATAAAAATTTTTTTAAAACATACAAATCGGATTCCTTCCTACTTAAAACCATCCGGAGGCTTCTCATTGCTCTTAAAATAAAATCTGAAGGGCCCCCCAAGATGAGGCCCCACCTCACTCTCCATTCTCTTCCCTGCTGTCCCAGGTCAGCCATCTCCAGTGCCCTGAGTCTTTGATCTGCTCTGGGGATGAACCAGGCTCATTCCCACCTTGCAGCTTTAGCATCAGCTGTCCCTCCGTGGGAATGGCCTTCCTTCAGAGGCCCCCAAGACTACATCCCTCTGGTCTGTCAGGCCTCAGCATAAATGTCACAAGGGGAGCTCAGCAAAGGCTCTTTGAATGAATAAATGAAGTAAGAAACCATTAGGCTCCCTGAGCCTCAGTTTCCCCAGCTGTGAGATGGGAGCATTTGTGCCAAGCCTCAAGTGTATTGTGATGGCACAATGAGGGTGATGCACCATGGACACCCTTTGTGAGCTATCAGTCTCCTGAGAGATGCAAAGTATCAAAATTGCAGTGACCAGGGCATCAAAGCAAGTCCTCCAGCCCCGACTTCCATGAAGTGAAGTGTGCTACTTAGTAAATCTCTCCTGAGCTATGCTTTGTGAATGACCCTCCACGTCTGTGCTGGAATCTCTCCATTTATCCCACCAGGGCCACTTTTCACCCATCTTGCCCAGCACTGCAACCTCTGAGGCTGTGGGCTGCATCAGCTCTCTAGGTACCAACTGATTCAAGCGATGGGTGGCAGAGGGGATCAGAGGGCAGGAGGAGAGAAGGGCCACAGGGTTTGTTGTCTGGCTGACAGTGATTATGTTCTTCTACCAAAGCGATGGCTCGTGCCAGCCACTCTCTCCTGCACGGTGCCCATGGGCCCCAGGGCCACCACTTCCTCGGTGCCCAGAACTGCTCTGTCTTCCTGCCCCATTGGACCGAGTGGTGGAAACTGCCTCTGGCTTTTGCTCTAGCTCTATGCCACTTCACCATCCCTTATGGGTTTCCTGGTACCCTGCCCACACCTGCTTTTAGAGTGCCTGCTGCCCACCAGGACTCTCATTGCGACAGCAGAGAGAGCTTTTTTGGTTACAGCACTTATGCTTTTCTTTCCTTCATTCCTTTTTCCATTTGACATCCCAACCTTCTGCCTCTCAGCTCTAAGATCAGCCATTTAACCACAGGGGCCAAAATCATCTAGAAGCATGCCAAATAAAATGTGTCTGACATCTTGAAAATGAATGGTAAGTTTGCTAGGGGCTTTCTTTTCCCCTTCCCAAACTGGATTCAGAGACACATTTTTTCTCTCCAGCTACTGCATGCAGGCAATCAGGGTTATTTCTGGTATATGGACTGGTAGCAGCTGAGCATGTAAGTGGTACTGAGATTTAACCTGTACTTTTTATTACTTAGGTTTCTAACAGATAAAAATGTTTTTCCTCAAATTTGTTCCTAAAGTGAGCTTCTTTTTACAGTTTTCCAGGATTTTAGGGGTGGAGGAGAATTAAAAGAAGCTATTAGAAGTCTGTGAAATATGAGGGTAGGTGTGTATGTGAGATGAGCTGTTAATATATGTGTGAGTTTAGTGTGAGTGAGCATGAATGTGTGTGCGTGTGAGTGTATGTATGAGTTCAGCATACGTTGCATCTATATATGTGAGTGAAGATGTCTGAATGGATATGAATTTGTGGGTGTGAGTACATGTGTGAGTTGAGAGTGTGTCTCATCTGTTTGGGTGCAAGTGTGTATGAGAGGGTGTGAATATGCATGAGTGAGTGCTTGTTTGAGTTGCACGTCAGTTGAGGCTGTGAATTTGTGTGGATGTAAATGAAGGGGTTCGAATGTGTGTGAGTGTGAGGTGTGTGTGAGTTGAGCTGGCACTGTGTCCGTGTACATGTGCAGGTATATTTGAGTGGGTGTGAGTATATGAGTGTGCCGGTTTAAATCTGCTATGTACCCCAGAAAAGCCATATTTTAATCCTGATTCAGTCTTGCGGGGGCACCCATTTCTTTTCATCCTGATTCAGTACTGTAGGGTGGAAAGTTTTGATTAGATTATCTCCACAGAGAAGTGACACGCCCCATTGTGGGTGTGACTTTTTGATTAGATGCAGATGTGATGCCACTCATTCAGGATGGGTCTTGATTAGTTTACTGGAACCCTTTAAAAGAGGAAACTGGAGAGAACTCAGTGCCAACAGAGCAAAATAAACACAGACACTTGGCAAACAGTTGCTTCAGAGCCAACATGAGACCCAGGACCCAGCAGACGTCGCCATGTGCCTTCCCATGAGATACTAAGCAAGCGAGAACCCAGGTTTTGTGTCCCGAAGGAGCTAAGTAAAGGCCCACAGATGCCAATTGAGGAGCCCCCACAGGAAACAGAGGCTGAAAGCAATGGAGCCCAAGAGCAGGGGACCAGCAGGTGTCAGTCGTGTGCCTTCCCAGCTGACAGAGGTATTCCAGATGGCATCAGCTTTTCTTGAGTGAAGGTAACCTCTTGTTGGTGCCTTAGTTTGGACATTTTCTTGGCACTAGAACTGCAAACTTGTAACTTATTACATTCCTTTTTTAAAAGCCGTTCCATTTCTCGTATATTGCATTCCAGCAGCTTAACAAACTAATGCATGAGTGTGGTACGTGTGTGAGTTGACCATGTGCCACTTCTGCATACGTGGTGAGTATTTGAGTAGATGTGAGTGTATGCATGTATAGCCTCTGCTGCTGGGGTAAGACGGAAGTGTTTGTAAGGGATGGACAATCCTCGCGTGCATGCAGGTGTGGTGTAGTGAGGAAAGCAACTAAAGCTGATGCAAATCAGATCTTATCTCCCCTAGTTCAAAAACCTTCCCTAGTTCCCAGCAGTCCTCCCAGTGAGTCCTTCCACAGTGGTCCATGGGCAGGACTGGCTTCATGGGAGTACAGCCTGTGCAGTGCAAACTTATTTGCAGGAATGTTTCATAAAGCCTTGCCTAGAAGAGTCCTATAGTTGGTTTAATGCTCCACAGTCACCATCTTGATGTTTTTAATAGTTTTGAACAAGAGACCCTGTGTTTTTGTTGTGAACAAGGGGTCCCATGTTTTCATTTTGCACCAGGCCCCATAAATTATGTTGCAGTTCTGCCCATAAACACCCCTTTGTCTGGACCCTACTCTCTCATTCCTTCTTATCCACGTTCTGCTCCCAGCACACTGTCCCACTGGCCCCTAGCTACTCAGGGCTCTTGTTGACCCTTAGCAGGTCAGAACACTTGGGCCTCTCGCTGGCCCAGCCACTCCTGACACTGCTGCTGTTGTGTGGTCATCAGCATCTCCCTGCCCTCCTGCCACCCAGTTCCCTGTCCTGTCCTTGGTGCAAGCAAAGGTCAGGGGTCCTGCACAGGCAAGATGGCCACAGACCCAAAAGAAGCCCAAAGCCACTGGCACACCCCTGAAAGATGGTGTCTTAGTTTCCTAGGATGGCCACAGTTAAGTACCAAAACTAGCTTAAAACAACAAAGATATATTGTCTCCCAGTTCTGGAGGTTGGAAGGTGTTGGCAAGATGTTCCCTCTGGAAGTTGAGGGGAGAACCCTTCCCCCCTCTTCCTAGCTTCCAGGTTGCTGGCACTCCTCAGCATCCTTTGGTTTGCAGCTGCAGCAGCTCAATCTCAGCATTTCTCAACAAATGGCCTTCTTCCCTCGTAGCTGTCTGTTCCTGAGTGCAGATTTTCCTCTTCTCATAAGAACACAGGTCATATTGCATAGAGATCTGATACTGGACAAAGGAAGTGGATTCTCTGACCCATTCACTCAAATGACCAATTCCTGAGACCCTGGGGTTTCAAAGGGATAAAGAATTTATTGACAGGCATGAAGTAAGAGATCAGATGGCCTAGTGGCCTAAAAATCTGTCTCCCTGATTTTAAGGAGTTCAGGTTTTTTATAGATTCTAACAAGGGAAGACGAAATCATTACAGTTTCAATAGAAAGTGTAAGCAGAAAGGAGGGAAGATAGAGTTATCATCTCA
The DNA here is from genome assembly GCA_004026745.1 of Myrmecophaga tridactyla. Classification (NCBI taxonomy): domain Eukaryota; kingdom Metazoa; phylum Chordata; class Mammalia; order Pilosa; family Myrmecophagidae; genus Myrmecophaga; species Myrmecophaga tridactyla. The sequence goes on along the minus strand of PVIY010019357.1, from coordinate 22,604 downwards.
ATAGCAAGTGTAAGCAAAAAAGGGTAGGAGATGGGGTTGTTATCATTTCAATACCAAGTATAGGCAGAAACAATTTACAAATGTAAAGGAGTGAGACTGCTAAAACAGTGTTAATGGTTAGTTCTGAGCTGATTCAAGTTCCGCCATTAACATTATGGGGATTGCCATTGTGATCACAGGTTTCTAAAGTTAAAACACACACACACACACATACACACACACACACAAACACACACAAAATAGACAGATAAAGGGAGTAACAGCTCTTTGCAATAAAAAAAGCACAAGATAAAGGCTTTTACAATCAATATCAGAGATCAAGGCAGCTGGATTACAGCTCAGAGATACCAGGTATTTCCCTCTGTCTACACTAATATGCCAGAAAAAAAAAAAGGAATATTATATAATAATCCAGTAGTCATAAGCATCCCTTAAATCCTAACTTCTTGGTTACAGACCCACCCTAATCCAGTTTGGCCTCATTTTAGCTAATCACATCTTCAAGACTGTTTCCAAAGGAGGTCACATTTATGGAATCCAGGATTAGGATTTGAATGTGTCTTTTGTAGGGAAGCAGCTGATCTCATAACAGATGGCAAGGAAGGAAAACAATGGAGACATGATATGCCCTGTTCTCCAAGCCCCTCTGTGGTTTGTGAAACTCATGGAAGGCACCTGGGCAAAGATCCAGGACAGGGAAGGTGTAGGGACTGCCGACTGCACTGCCCGATGCCTGGCTCCTGGCCCTATAGACTGACCCTGCAGAGCATGTGCTTACCTGAGGCAGACTGCAGGAAGGGCTCGCAGCAGTGAGAGAGTGGCCACGAGAGGAAGCTGCATACTGATACTGGGGAAATATGGGGTCATTCCTAAGCAACTCTGAGTTCATTTCCTGCTAGCTCTTGAGCCTAGGACTTTTTCTAATCAGGTTTGGTGTCCGGCATGGTTCTTCTGGGGCTTTTTTTCCTTTCACAGTGACTTGCTGTTCAACCCACCTTAATCTGGATATAAACGTTAGCTGTCACAGGGTCCTGTTAGTGTGGTGTGCTTTGAGCTGCTTTATTAGGATTCTTGACTCTGCACTAATAGTTTCTTCCTCAATTGATCTTTTCTCACTGTTTCACATTGATCCTAAATGACTTCTCCATAAATCTTTTCCTGGCACCAGGTCAGGTGGAATTAAGCACTGCCCTCTCTGCGGCCACATAGCCCTCCCTCCCCACCACAAGCACTCCAACCATAGCCCTTGCAACTGTCTAGTGCACCTGTTAGTGTAAGGCCAGGGCTTTATCTGATTCATCATTACAGGCAAATGAATGAAAGTGTTCAAACTGGTAGTCATAGCAACAATAAAACAGCCAGCATTTACTGATCACTTACTACAGGCTGAAACTCTCAGCGCCGAATTGTTCTAACTTGCTAGCTGCCGGAATGCAATATACCAGAAATGGAATGACTTTTAAAAAGGGAAATTTAATAAGTTGCAAGTTTACAGTTCTAAGGCCAGTTAAAGAAAGTCTATAGAACTGTCCAATCTAAAGCGTCCAGGGAAAGATACCTTGGTTCAAGAGGACCAATGACATTCAGGGTTTCTCTCTTGGCGGGAAGGGCATGTGGCAAAATCTGCTAGCTTTCTCTACTGGCTGCTTGTCCCTGAGAGGCATTTTCCTTCTTCATCTCCAAAGGATGCTGGCTGGTGGAGTCTCTGCTTCTCATGACTATGTTATTCTCTGCTCTCTCAGAATCTCCAGCCTTTTCCAAAATGCTTCCTCTTTTAAAGGATTCCAGTAAAGTAATCAAGACCCACCCGGAATGGGTGAGTCACATCTCTGTGGAGATAACCTAATCAAGTTTCCAACCTACATTATTGAATAAGGATTAAGAGAAATGGTTGCTCCCACAAGATTTATTGGGATTAAACAAGGTTTTCTAGGGTACATAAATCCTTTCAAACCAGCACAGGCATGATCCTCAGGACTGCTATGTCAGATTGTGCTTCTGTCATATTCTATAGATGATTAAAGTGAAGATTGTCCAGGCCAGGCCCATTGCTGAGGTCACAGGGCTGGTGGGAGATGTACCCAGACCCACACCGCTGTGCTGGAGCGGTGATGCCGAGGGCTTGGTTGTCGCTGGGGTGGGGTAGAGAGTCACCTAGAGGCTGTTCTCGTGTTTTGCCTCAAGAACTGGAAACTGATGTGGGAATACCAAAGGAGAAGCCCCAGGACCACCTTGAAAGATGGCCTCATCTATTTAAATGAAACGTGAAATGGAGAAGTTTGAATGAGCAAGGCTAGAACAATCTCTGAGCTGCCCTGGAAGCCTGCAGAGTCTTGGACTGGGGGCAGGGGAGGAGAAAGACATAATTACACATTAGGGGCTTCCAACTTGGGCGGATGGAGGGGGTGTGTATAGGTCAAAGAAGGAAAGATTAGGAGGGTATCCAACATTTGGTGGCGTGCCCAAAAGATGTTAGGAACTAGGCGAAGGGTCTTGACCAACGTTTCCTCCTCTTGACCCTCGCAGCAACCTTCTGAGGCAGACCCCGTGATTGCCCGCATTTTGCACAGGAGGGAGCTGGGGCTCAGAGTGGGGAGTAGTACCTCACCCAAAGTGACACACTAGCAAGTGGCAGAGCTGGAATTTGAAGCCATTCTGTCTGATTAAAAAGACCAAGTCCGTCCACCAAGTGGGAACTGTAAGCCGAGATAGGCTCTGGGGTGGGGGAGCTAGAGTCCGGGCACCACCAATAAAACCTTTGGTTACAATTCTGTTCTGTGTGTCCCAGACTCTGCTTGAGGCCTGGCTTGCTCACACTGTGCACACCCAGGCTCCCTCCAAGGTGGCAGCAGATTGCCAGTGTGCTTTGCAGACTTTCATTAAACCTTAAACATGCTGTGGAACTTCGATTAGTATTATTTCTCTAATAGTGTGGTTAGGCTGATCAGATTCCAGGTAAGCAAGGCAATGCAGACCCAGCCATCTTAAAGGAGACCTCTTGGCTCTTCTCTCCCGCTTCCCTCAAGAAAGCCTTAGCCCCATAGATTAAGTTAAATACAAGATGTTCGCAAACCACATTTCAGATTCGAATTTGCACAAATGAGATGAACATTAGCTAGCACTAGAAGGCAATAAAGCATCTGGGGTCTCGCAGCCACGTGGCTCTCTAGCTCTCCCAGAACACTCAGCAGATGCTGAAATGCTCCCAGTGCCCTCGGTTGGGTGCTACTGAGCACCTGGCATTACATCACTGTTCACCCCAGAGCAGTTTTGTGCTTATTTGTTTCAGATTTCTTCCGATCGAGTGGAAAGTGGTCATCAGCCGCAGCCCCGCTCACAGAGCAGAGGCTTCCCTGGTGGCAGCTGGGATCCTCTATTTTCCTGCGCTGAGGCCCAATCCACGTAACCATATTCAGCCTTCCCTTTAATAAGCTAATTGTTGAGCCAAATCCCGTGCACTCTCCACCTTGCCCTGGATGCTTTTGATTGACAAAACTAATCTCTCCTCCATCCCCACGTCTGCTGCTGCCGGCATCCTCTTGCAAATCATGTACTCGCCTGCTGACAATTAGATATAAGACTTGGGATTCGGATGCAGGAGGGTTATGAGATTGTGAATCAATCGTGGGGCCTTTGGTGAGATAAACTGGGGAGCCCGTTGCAGACACCTTGCCACAGCCCTCCATGCCGCCTGCTTGATTTATGGGTTGGTAATAACCTCACCTGGTCTCCTGCCCCCTATTATTTTTCATAATGCATAGAGAGCCTTTAAATTTCAAAGGCTGGGAAAGAGCAGAGTCTGAGAGGGGGTTTGGGGGGGTGGCAGGAAGAAGCCCCAGTAGTTTCCCAACAGCTGATCGTCTCCTGCCGTGTGGGACGTGGGACGCCGAGGGGCGCGATGGAAGCCAGCAAGACGGTTTGCCTGGCCTGGGAGAAGTCCCTGGGGAGATGGTCCTGGTACCCCTGGCTTAGGGCTGGATCTGGAGGTGATGCTTGGGTCCAAATCATGTTCTCTGAGTGTGGATTTAATTCCTTCAACCTGTTCAAAACCAAGTCAGAATGACTCAGAGGCCTTTCTGTTAAAGGAAAATCCCATGTTGGGCCAAAACCAGTTAAAAGACAGTTTCAAGAGCGCAGCCTGAAAGCAGCTGGGACAGGCAGGAGGGGCCGGCGGCGGTCTCTTTCAGCCCAAGGAGGAGTTGTAGATTTTTACCTTCTCTTCTGCTCTCTGTTGTCTGCCAGGTGACAGCCCGAGTTGCTGCCTAGCATTTTTTTTTTTTTTTTTTTTTTTGCATGAGCAGGCACCAGGAGATGAACTTGGGTCTCCGGAATGACAGGTGAGAACTCTGCCACTGAGCCACCGTGGCCCGCCTTGCCTAGTATTTTTTAAAGCACACGTTTGTTGAAGGTTTTTTGGTTTTTGCTTTTTTACAAGAAAAGAGGTGTTCTTTCAGAGGGAAAAAAAAAATCAATGAATGAAAAACCCTAAACTTTTCATCTAAAGCAGTTGTTGCAAAATGCCCATCCAAGATCTGTTGCTGGTTTTGGTAAGGTTTTCACGGGCCACAGAAAAAATTGAGGAAAATATGAAAATACAATGAATATGCACGTATGGCTGGATACATATCATATGATGTATATTTGAATGTAATTATTGATCAATAAGCATTTATTAAGCCCCAACTACATGCCAGGCCTCTGCTAGGTGCCAGGTATACAACATGTAGCAGAGTCCCTGCTTGCTCAGGGCTATCCTTTAGAGGGAGAGGTGGGCATTGATTACATAATCATGCTGTAGATGTGTAATTCCAATCTGAGATAAGTGCACAAAAGGGAAGGAGCCCCTGAGGAAGTTGGGGACAAAGGATGTGCAGGAGTGAGTTAGGGACAGAGGTGGAGGAGAGAAAGGGGACGCATCTTCAAAGGCCATGCTGTGGAGGGTGGGCCACGGTGGCTCAGCAGGCAAGAATGCTTGCCTGCCATGCCAGAGGACCCTGGTTCGATTCCCGGTGCCCACCCATGTAAAAAAAAAAAAAAGGCCATGCTGTGGAATGGAGCACGGTACATTCTAGGAATGGAGAGACCGACCACGTGGCAGAAGGGGACAGAGGGAAAGGAGAAGGAGCTGTAGGCATGGCCAGGCGCCCCATGCCCGTAGAACCAGTACATTTGTTACCATCAATGAACTACAGCCAAGTGAGGGCATCTGAATAGCTTTCAACCCTGACTTCTCAGGAAACGTATGCCCAGAGGAGCAGAGTCAGAAAAGCTACCAGACAGGGACCCCACTCCCTGAATGAGGCCTCACCAAGCTTCCAAAAGGTACCTGCTCCCATTCCCTCCTTTGTTTGCTCTTCAACAAACTGTCCATCAGCAGATCCCTTCCTAAAAGCATCAGAAGACATTTTGAGATTCTCTAAGACCTAAAATACAGAAAGCAGGTGAATAATACAAATATTCCAAGGGGGCTGCTGTTTGTCCCAGTCAGGCAGATGGTTTCGTTTGACCCATGGTTCCAATAGGAGGTCCCTCAACCCTGCCCTGCCAGTAGCTAAGGTTTGTTGACTGTTTACTATGTGCCAGGCACAGTGCTAACACTGCACAGACGGCATTTCCTTGAACCACCCAACCTATGCGGCAGATAGTTATTGTTGTCCTCATTTTCACATGCGAACACGAACACAGAGAGCAGATAGGTGACCTAAAAACAAGCTGGCCATTTCATCAGGACCATGAGCCAGGCTTTGTGTATATTATTTTATTTAACTCTTAAGTAGGGGGTAATTCCCCCTGGTTGACAATGAAAAAACGGGGGTTGGGGTGGGCAATGGGTACGATTCCTGCATGGGGTCACGCATTTTGTGATATACTATATGTTGAACTCAAGTCTGTCTGGTTTTACAACCACTGTGCCTTATTGTCTCGTGTGCTTGGTAAGCAAATTAAAATCTGTTAAATTTGTCACTAGTTTCCCTGGAAAGACTCCAGCCTATCAACCAAATGATAATATTTAAAAATACTGCAAAACTTTTCACCACACTGTTTCTTCCTTCTTTATCTCCTTCTCATCCACCTTCAAAAGTCCAGTTTAACATTTCCTCTTACATTAAGCTTTCTCTACTAACTAATTATTGCATTGTTTGTTTGTTTGTTTTGACTAAGGCATTAAAAAAGGTCTACTTAGAGTATTCTTTCATTCATCTGCAAAATGGAGATAACAATAGTCTATTTACATCAGATATTAGGGTAGGACCATTCCAAAGCCCGAAATATAAAATGTGATCAATATATTATTAGTTCATTAGCTAATAACGGTAATAATTATCACTAAATTAATGTCTCTGCTTCAGAAAAAAACTTGAGCACAGAATATCACTTTTTTTTTTCCAGTGATTTTTTTTCTGTATGCTACTGGGAAAGTTATCCAGAGATGACAGGCAGAATGGTATAGAGGAAATAATATGTGACATGAGGTTGCCTGGATTCCAGCCCTGGCTCCAGTAGGTACTAGTTAAGTGGCCATTGGCCTCTGTGGGCCCAATCTTTAAAATGGGTATTGTCTTAGTTTTCCAGGTCTGCTAGAATGAATACCTCAGTCTAGTTGGTTTAAACAACAGGAATTTATTGTTTCTCCTTTTTTGGAGGCTAGAAGTCTAAAATCTAAATGTCTGCAGATCATTTTTCTTTCGGAGTCTGAAGCATTCTGGTGGTGGCTGGTCAGCGGCCCATAACCCAGCCTCTGCCTCCATCACAGCGTCTCCTGCTTCAACCACTCCTGTGTCCAAATTTCCTCGCCTGTGAGGACTCCAGTCACATTGGGTTCATGTGAAGGACAGAGGGAAGCCTGATTCAGCGTGACTTAATCTTCACTGTTAACATCTTCAAAGATCCTATTGACAAAGAATTTCACACCCACAAGCCCGAGATTAGTACATCTTTGTGGGTGGCATGATTTAATCCATGGCAGAAATACTAGTTACATTTTGCTGAATTATTGTCAGGATGATATATGATGACAGGGGTCAGGTGCCCAGTTCTGGAAAGTATACAATGGGCCCTCGGGAAACGTCACTGCCCCATGTTGGTCTGCACATGGCACTTGGTGATGATTGCGGTGTGAAGCCGCCCTCTCTAAGTGTTGATTCGAGTTACCCCCATATTTGCAGTTGATGTCTGGAGCTGTTGTGGAAGTTGCCATAGAAGCAACTAGGATAGGTTGCTAGGATAGGATAGGTTACTAGGATAACCAGAATAGCGGTGATAACAAAAGGCAAAGTTTTAGATAGGAAAGAAAAATAATCTGCCACAAATTCTTTGTAGAACAAGTAGGAAAGAATGGTTGAGATTGGCAGGAAGAAGGACAGAGGAAAGGAAAGAAAGAGAAAAGAGAAGAATAAAAACCAACTTTCTCCTGTTGGTTATTTGGGCTATTCTTCGCTGATGCTATGTGTAATGACCATGGGTCTTTTGAGGGACATATTAGGACAGATTTCCCTTCCTTACTTGTTCCTGGAACTGAACAAGCAATGGTTTACTTGCTGCCACAGACGGGAGGTTCACCACTTCTGGCTTATTCTGTAGAAGCCTGAAATAATCCACACCGAGGAGGGCAGAGGGCAAGGATGCCCACCAGCCTCCAGCTGTGGTGATTTGCTCAAGCCTACCAGATAGCACCCAGGCATGTGTGGGATGGCCATGAGCAAGATGCTGCTGCAGATGGAGGGCAGATCCAGGCCAGCCAGGCTCCACAGCTCAGCCCCTGTCTGTCATGACACTCCGCAGATGAGAAAAATGGCCATGATGGCAACTGTACCGAGACAAGAAATCCATATTCATGGACGCCACGCTGCTAGGGGAAAAAAGGAAAGGAACTTTTGTGACTTTCCCTGCTTTATTTAAAAAAAAAAAAAAAAAAGGCAGGCAATGGTGGCTCAGTGGCAGAGTTCTCACCTGCCCTGCTGGAGACCCGGGTTCGAGTTCCAGTGCCTGCCCATGTACAAAAAAAAAATAAGGTTTAATGTGAACATGTAAACCTTGTGAACCAAAACTGGGGCCTAATACACTGGAGATGCACAATTAGGCCAGGCACTGAACACATGAAGCCAAAAGGGGGTAGAAACCCAGACAAGGGTGGTAAAGGCTGGGGCTGGGGTGGAGGGTTGTGAGTGGGGGGCGGATATGATAGCAAGGAAGGAGTTTCAATGTGAATGAATACTAATTAGTGACATGGATATTAATGATGACAGTAATTAACAGGGGAAAGGAAGGGCTGTCATTGTCCCAGGGTGAGTAATCAATCTTGGCAGGTGATAAATAATGGTTCAGCAAGCTCAGCAGAAAGATAATCCGCCTGCCCGGCGGGGAAAGCAGGAGCTGATGCTGGAAACCTCTCAGTTTCCAGGCAACCCACAGAAAAGAACTATTTTTCTTTTGAGGAAAAAACAGGTTAGAGTCTCTCCCCCACCCCCAACTTGGGATTACAGTTCTTATTTGATTTCTGCTTTGTTCTTCATTTCCTAGGACAAATGTTGAGCTGGTATAATTTGGAGGAAGTGGGCACACACACACGTACACAGTCTCCCTCTTTCAAAGGTTGTGAATGAATAGGAATGGTTTGGGTCCAAAATTTAGCTCATAAATGCCACTTGGGGGCAAGAGTGGGCAAAAGGCTTAGAAGTTCTGTTTGGGAACTGAAAAGACGGGGGACTTGCAAAGCCATGTTGTTAGGCGAAGAGTGGGAAGGGGACCTGGCATCCCCTTGCAGGGTTAATTCACCTTTCAGAGAGCCAGACAGGGAGAAAGTTCTAGGCCCTCAGGTCTGTACTCATCCCACTTCTGGCCACCAGTCAAATATCTGGGAAGTTTGATTTCTGGGAAAAGGACAATATGTGTTGTTTCAGTTTCCTAGGCTACTCTAGCAAATAACATGAAATGGGTTGGCTTAAACAATGGGAATTTACTAGCTTACAAGTTTGAGGATGCAGAAGTGTCCAAATCAAGGCTTCATCGAGGTGTTACTTTCTTCCTGAAAACTGGCGGATGGTGATCCTGGCTCCTCTGCCACATGGCAAAAGGCACATGGTGGCATCTTCTGGTCTCTCCATTATCTTCCAGACATCTTTGATTTCACCTTCTTGATTCCTTGGCTTTCTCTTTGTCTGAATTTCATTCTTTTATAAACTACTCCAGCGACGGGATTAAGACCCACCCTGAGTGAAGTGACCCATACCTTAGCTGAAGTAGCCTGATCACAAAGTCCTATGTATAATGGGTTTACAATCACAAGAACGGATTAGAGTTAAGAACGTGTTTTTCTGGGTTGCATACAGCTGCAAACCACCACACTCATTAAATCCTTTTGCTGGATTTCCTGTCTTTCTGCTTAGAATCCAGTCCAGAAGAGCTATTGGCAGGCCCTCTCCCTCACACCAAGGCCCCAGGCCCATGTCAGGGCTGAGATATCTAGAAATATCCCTTCCATCCTGGGGTGACAAAGCTGCATCCACAGATCTGCACTGGTTTAAACTAGGTGCCATAACAGATAATCCCCCAAATTTCAGGGGCCTCATCCCAAAAAAGTTCATCTCTTGATAAAGTCAGAGCCCAAAATGGGCCTTATTTTTCATGGTTGTTTATAGAACCCAGCTCCCTACCTTTTGGTGGCTGCTGCCTTCCTCTATGCCCCTGGCATCCTCTCCATTCAGCCTTCAGAGGGGACTGAAAGGATGTGATGTGGAAGGTGACATGAGGGTTTAATGGTCCAGGCCTGGAAGGGACATATGTCACTCCTTCCCATATTCCATTGGCAGAACTCCATTCACACCCATCACAGCAGAGTCTGGAAATGGCCCACGGGGCAGAGGAAAGCATTTAAGCGACCACATAGAAGTTTCTTCCACAGACACAGGAACTTGTTCATTCAGGGTGGGTCCATGCCAGGGGGAAATTAGAGATTTTCACAGGAGCCTGCGAGGTCACCTGTGTTGGTCAGTCAGCCCTTGTCAGTAAGAGACTGACGAGGCCTCCTTCCTTAGGAAATGGTCATTAAACCTGGTATTCTCAGGAAGCCCCATCTAGGCGCTCCCTAGGAATGTGGATACGAGATCATCTTGGGCCTTCAGAAGTGGATGCCTTTAGGAAAAGAATGGGATTGTGGCCATGCACAGGTACCAGTGGATGAAAAAAGGGTTGGTTAGGACTGAAAAGTGTCAACTTTATCCAGCCCTCTAGGTATTGGCTGATTGGAATCAGGGGCCTCTTAGGTCAACAGGTGTCTTTCACTATAGGGTTAAACACCCATAAGGCCTTCAGTTGAAATTGCTTTGTCGTTGTAGGTGCTGACATCGTGCAGTGGCTTATGAAGAACCTTTCCATTGAAGACCCAGGTACCTGGTCCTTGGCCCTGTCTTTTTTACCCATGGTATTAGTGAACACTCCTAACCAAACTCCAAACGGGAACCCTTCTGAGAACCGGGCTTATAAATGTCGATTGCAAGATGGGGACTGACCCTATTTTATGTACGAAATTAATTTATTTTCTCCACTGAATATCTGTCCTTAAATTTAAATCATGCTTTGAGGAAATGAGCAACTATCTAGGATGCCAAAGAGCCCAATACAATAAGGTGTGAAATGAGATGAGTTCTCGTTAGCCACAGCAATTAAAGATAAGTTGTAGCACTGTCACTGAACAGCCTTCTAGAGCCACCTCTTAAAATGAGATTGCCTAACCGCAATTAAGATGTTTAATTATTTGCTAAGACGCCTTCTGTTTTCTGCTTCTGCAAGAAGTGAAGCAGTGATTTTTTTTTTCCTCAAGTTTTAATTGTGCATTTCAATAAGAAAAACCTTACCAGAAAAACTACAACAAAACCCTGGTCAATAAAACATTTCCCAGATCTGTCCTCCCACCAGAAAATAAGTGAAATTTATTTTCACAGCATAATTAGGAAATCAGGGGTTCCAGAAAAATGCAAGTTCCAGATAAGTCAAGCTCATTATCCATGTTATTTGTTAATGCTTTTCTGAATTTATTATATACACCCTTGTGTTGTTTATGGTGTATTCCTGATGCCCAAAGGCCATATTTATGAAGATCTACTAATATAGTCTGATGTTTTGGGGAGACTTTACTGGACCTATTTGCCCCAAATTAAATGGCCCCCAAATGCTATGTGTTTTAAAAGATTTTTTTTTTCCAAATGCCCACTCTAGATGTCTGACTTCCAGCTGTGATTCTGTGCTGGGTCAGTGTGTACGCCTTGAGCTTTTCTGTATTTTAACTACTGTTGACTACGAAAGAATATAATTTATATACAGTTAAATTAAGCATTGTTACCAGAAACCCGAGTGCCAGAAAAGCAAGGCATTAATGGAAATGCCTTCCTTCACCACCTTGATTAGTGGCCACACTCACAGCCAGTGAAAATCCTTAATTCGAGCCAAGTTCTTAATTCACAAGAGAAAAATCTGTAAATGTTAACCCTTTCAAGGGATAAAACCCAAATAGGCTCCCCTACGTGTTTCCTTTATGCAACCTGGACCACTGCTTGTCTGGTTGTGGAAACTGAACTGAGTTAAGAGTCTACCAGGCTAGTTACATTTGTTTTAGGTCACTGTTTCTTTTGATTATGATGTTAAACTAAGGAATGCTTTCCCAGGTGGCGTCTTGCCTCCCAAGAGCACTGGTTTTTCATTCTGATCTAATCACTGTGTTGCTGACATACTATTATTACTATTACGTTCTGAGAATCCTGAGCCTACTAGTGGTGTGTGAGAACAGGCTTCAGGGGTCTCTCACCCTGACATGAGAAGGTTTTGGGAAAATCTCAAATGGTGAGGGTCATAGCTATGCAGGTCTGTTACGCTCTGATGCCCTTGGGAGGACATCAAGGGGTTGGGAACTGTTTGGCTTTCTGAGAAGTAGTTGAGTAAGAGGAAGTGAGAACAGTTCCCCAGCTGTAAATAGAAGGATAGAGAGTGCACAAACCAAGCCCCTGGGAGGCCAGGCAGGTCCAATGTCCATTCCTCCTTTCTTTCTTCATATCTGCCAAATTCCTAAGCAAAAACCTTTTTGCTCAAAGAATAAGGTGAGAGCTTTTGCTCCCCGGTTGGTGGCATGAAAGCCACTTTCTTACTGGATTTAATCTCTTTCTTCTTTCTGGGGAAAGAGCAGCTGTGGGAGATGAAACTACCCTTTTTGCTAGCACCATGGTTCTTGGAGCATCTAAACTTTAAAAAGGAAATTGATAATCACTAAGCAAGTAAAAGAAAACGCCTTTCATTTTTATCTCATCAGTTACAAGTACGTGTTTCTTCCGAAGGATAGTAGAAACCTCTTGAAAAGTTTGCAAATAAAACCAAAACAAGGCACTTAAAAAAATTCAGACCTAATGAAATTAATAATTGCTAGAAACTCCTTGAGCCTGTCAATAATTCCAGTGTCCAAAAATTAGTTTCTGTGAGTCAAGGCACTTTTATATTTCTAAACAATTATGTGTGGTAGAACTACTTAGATTTGCTATTTTTTCTTAACTCAGTTCAGAATAAATATAAATTCTTAACTTTCTACATGAAACTATTTATGGCTGATGCTAAAACAACACCACAGCAGGTTAATAGTGGCAAAAATAGAGAATATTTTTATCAGGATGACTTCTTTGTGCCTCTGCCCGCTACATTGCATTCCCCCAATTTCTAAGAAAGTGAAGTTTTACTCTCTGCCCATAAGAGAAAGATAAGGCCCTTCCGTCGTTGGTGAGGATGTCACCAAAGTCTCTATGGGATATGAGGCTGCTTTTTCATTGTTGGGAAATGATTTTTCTTTAATGATGGAACCAAAACTATGAATCAGAGCAGCCAGCAATCTTGAGCATTTAAAATGTACCGAAACTGCTAAACACTTTACATGAGCTATCTCAATTAAATACAGATTTCTCTAGGCTAGAGCTCACACTCTTAAACATGAAGCTAGACTTTCTTCTGGAAAGTCCTGAGGGCTTTAAGCGATGTCAGACTCTCAGAACTGGGATCCAGAGGAGGTCCACTCAGGGGGCGGCCCTTCCCAATCACTGTCGCTCCACCCCACCCCTTCCACCCCCCCAACCCCATGCAATCGTTAACCTGGGGTAATCACACCTGGCCTCTAGTAACCTTTCTGTCCTCCCAGCTTCCATCTCAACTAGGTAGCCCTTGATTCTGACAACTGCCTAATTATTTCTCTCTCCTGTGCACTCTCTCTGCAGTTGAAGCAATACACTTGGGATGTCTCATAGCTGCCCAGGGCTACATCTTTCCCATCTCAGACCACGTCCTCTCCATGAAGGATGATGGCACCTTTTATCGTTTCCAGGTAGGCCTGCCCAGTTCCTCCTCCTGCAGAACCTTTTCTTCCCACATCTCAGATTAGGCTTACCTAGAAAAATTGAGGGTATGTAAGTGAACAATCTCTGTCCCTCCCCAGCACTGGGAAAGTCAACGACACTTTCATCTCAGTCATTTGCTGCCCCACTCAAATAACAGTAAGAAGGAAGAGGAGTGAGATCCAGCCCTCACTGAGAACCTACTATTCCCTGGCACGTTACACATAGTCCCGCACTTATTCAGAAGCACAACCTTCTGGGGGGGTAAATATCACCCATTTAACAGATGAGAAAACTGAGTTGCTCAGAGAATTAATGAGGCACTCAGTAAGTCAAGAGGCAGTCTTGATTTGAATCCAAGTCCACTTAAACGGAGAGTCCTTGATCTTTCTACAAAATGACACTGCCTTCCTGGTATGAAGTTTCAATTTGATACCTAATAACCCTTCTCATTCATTTCCTACTCCTTTCCCAGATCCTGTCCAAGAAGGAATTGGGGGAAAGATAAGAGCTTGTGTCAAGGTCTAAACTGAAAGTTTGGGATGTAGAGTTCTTCACACAGGGTTGAAAGAGTAAAGAATTCCAGGGCCTGTGTACCCAGTAAACTGGGTCAGCCTGACTTCCATAGACTTTTATTATCTCAGAATAAGAAACCTTTGCCCTATAAACTGAGTTTCCCATTTTTTTTTTTTTTTTTTTTTTTTTTTGCATTTATTTCGCTTACCTTAGATCTCATTTCTCAGCAAATATCCTGGAGAAAATGTTGACTGGTCTCAGCTGCATTTAAGAACATGGGAGAGTTGGGTTGTGGTGTCAGCAAGAGAAGATGGGGACACAGCCTATCATAAGTGAGGGCGCAGGGAAGGCTGATACTGGTTGCAGGGCAGGGGTGGGCCATGCTACGGGTGCCTCTGAGTCCTGACCTTGTGCTCTTTTGCAGGCTCCTTACTTCTGGCCTTCAAACTGCTGGGAACCTGAAAACACTGACTATGGTGAGAGCCAAAGCTGCCACCAACATTTAGACTTAAGCCTGGGAGTAGAGAAGACAAATATTTTGGTGTCTGAGCAACCATGCTACATGGGGGAGGGGGGCATTGCCTTGCTTTGTCCTTTCTCCTCTTGTTGACATGTAATAAACTCCCTGTTCCACATAAAAAAGGGAGACAGAGCACTTTGAAAGATGCAGCCCTTGGAAATGAATGGGGGAAAGGAAGGGAAGTTTTATGACGTGTGGCAAAGGTGTTCATTTTGTGGGGCCATGGAAAAGTAAGGTGCCATGGTCAACACTATAGGACAGTGACTGTTGATTGCTCCTTTCTGGAGCAGGGTTTCAGGAAAGGGGTTTTGGGTTCAAGGGGCCACCTCCCTCTGACCCTTTTTGTTCTCACAGACCTGTTGAAACATAGTAAGAACTCATTGGTGGCTTTGAGGTTGAAAGTTAGAGGAAAGAAAGAGAGGCAAGGAGGGGAGTGCAGAAGTCACTGTGGACTAGGAAAATAAGCTGTTAGGATAAGGAAATCGGGAAATGTCAGAGCAGGAAGTTGCCTCTATCCAGGCAGGGATCTATTAGAATCCTGCCACATATTCTCCATGGAGACTATTTAATATTTCCTATGTGCCAAGTCTCTGAAGAAGTGATAACATCCTTATATTCAGTTAAAGAACCTGAGACCCAGAGAAAGCACATCCTTACGCTTACCATACTATAGTCTACTTGTCTGAATGCCCAGTCAACTGTAAGCCCCACGAGGGCAGGGACTGGTCCACCTTGTTCGTTCTCATATTCCTAATACACATGTCCAAAGCATAGTTGGTGCTCAGGAAATATCTGCTGACAGCTCAAGTTCGTTATTGAAGATCATCAATAGACACTCACTGGAGGAGCAGAATTCAAACTCCAATCTGAGTGCTCCAAAGCTCAAACTCCTTTCATGACCCCATTAGTGATATACCCAAAAGTTGCAGCTGCAGCACCTGCCTCTTTGCTCAGTGTCCTCACCACTGTCTTAGCTGCTGCAGCTGTCCCTGGGACCTGGGCTCTCAGTGAGATCTGCATTTTCTTCCTAGATTCTTTGCTAGATGGTCTGTGCCAGGAGGGCAGCTGCAGCTGCAGAGAGTGTATGTGTGGGGGGAGTGTACAGCTGGGTGGTGCTCTGGGGAGCACCTGCATGTGCAACAAACTACAACATCTAACTGCACAATTGAGGGAGGGAAAATCAGTGATTTTCCAGGGAGTCTTCCTGGAGATGAAATGTGAGTGTGTGATTGCCTAGTAAGACAACTATGCTTGCTCCATTTCCAAATGTGGAGGACAGCACTTGTGCTGAGGGCGTGGCACTGGGATTGCCAGCTCAGCTGTCAACAGGCATCCACCTGGGCCCCCATGAGCCTGTGCTGCACCCTAAATGAAGTGATAAGTGGATCTAGCAAGGCTTCCAGTTCAGAAAGGGAGCTGCATCCGACCACTCATAAAACAAGTTCTTCGGGGGTTGAAATATGGCTCATGAAAGCCCAACTTGGAATTCAAATAATTATAGCTCCTCCATTCCATGCAACAGCCCTATGTCCCTGCGATGCACAAATCAATATTTTTTCCAGGTAACTGAGAGGGCAGGACTATGGTGGGACCAGATAACTGGACCAAAGTCATATTAAATATTTATTTGAATATAAATTCATAGTAGCATCAGGACTTCCTATACTGAGCCCAAAAGGGGGTTATTTCCCTTTCTCTGCAAGTTGTCTTCATTTCATCATTTTGTTTGTGCAGCATGAACAGGGATAGAAATTACAGTTTATTTCAATCTGCCATTGAAGCAAAATTATCATTTTGAATTCCTGTGCCGTAATCTGTGGCAAATCAGATGGAGAAGTCAAGGTGCGGGATGCAAATGTTCTCACCTGTGTTTCCCAAACAGTTTAGTCAGAGATTCTGTAACTTTTTACCAATTCAGCACAGTGGGCTCCAGGATCAGCCATTCTGGTGGCTGTGCAGCCTTGGCAAGTCACCATTCTCTGTGCCGCAGAGGCTTCATGTTAAAATCAGAATAATAATAGTACTCGTCTCCTAGTGTGGTTGCGTGAGGATAAAATGAAATGAGGCATGTAAAGTTTGGTGTGTGGCACGTAGTCAAGAGTCAACAGAAACTGTGGTTGTAGCTAGTATTATTTTCACCAAGGTGCTGCCTGCTATCATTGCTAGTCTGGGGTGGTGGCTGATATTATTACTATTGTATTAGTGGTTGATTAGTGTTATTGAGGTGGTGCTTATGGTGCCCTTTCTCAGTCTAGAGAAGCCTAAGACCTGACCTCTCCTTTCAAAGAGCAGCCCAGGTAAAGTAATGCCCAGATACATCCCACATAGGTTGAACAGATAATTGAAAAGTATTGACAAAGTCCCTTGAGGGATGGGAGAAAAAATATGGAGCTATTTAACTTAACCACTGGGGAAACCCCTGATACTGTCTCAAACATTCGGGACTCCCAAGTCAGTAGGCCAAAGGCCCCGAACTTGAGGCTTGCTCTTGTGAAGCATATTTATGAAGCAGAGAAGCTAAGCCTATCCATAGCTATGCTCAAGAATTACTTCTAGAGGACCTCTTTTGTTGCTCAGATATGGCCTCTCTCTCTCTCTCTCTCTCTCTCTCTCTCTCTAAACCTAACTATTCAAGTAAAATCACTGCCCTCCCCACTATGTGGGACACGACATCCAGGGGTGAAAGTCTCCTGGAAACATGGAATATGACTCCAAGGGGTGAGCCTGCCCTGACACCATAGGATTGACAATGCCTTCCTAACCAAAATGGGAGAAAGAGCTGTTACAAATAAGGTATCAGTGGCTGAGAGAGTTCAAATAGAGTCAAGAGACTACTCTGGAGGCTACTCTTAAGCAAGCTTCAGCTAGATATTGCTATTTATCATGGTTTGCCAAACCCCAATCAAACCATTCCTGCCAACCCAGGACTTTATCTGAGATTCTACAAAGCTTCCATGCACTATAATTACTTTCCAGAAACCTACAACCTCTAGATGGGTTCCTAGACCAGATAAGTCCTGAAATCCAAAGGGGCCAGCCTCTCTAGAACATCATCTAATTCCATCCTCTTATCCCATATTTTCAACATGAAAAAGTTAGAATGGGCATAGCTCAAATACCATAAAGATTGGACAAAGCTCAAAGGAGAAGGTGGAGTTATAGCAGAGAAGATAGGATTTAACAAATGAGTATCACTGCTGAATCATTATATTGACATTTCTTTTGGTCTCCAGTGTCTTGGAGCTGCCAGAAGGAAAAATCTAGGTTGTGGAACTAGAACCCACACCAAACTCTGAAATCTGTTCTATAACTAATTGTTGCAGTGTGCTTTGAAATTTATTACTTTTTTGTGTATGTTATTTTTCACAATAAAAATTTTTTTTTAATTTAAAAACAAAATCAACAGCCCAGGGTACCAGGGAACAAAGACTATCACACATCAGACAACTAGAGGGCAACTTAATCTAGTATAAGATGGGTTCCTAGTATAACCTGCTAGTTGATTAAGTACAGAGCTTTGTAAGGGAGGGAAGGATGTGAAACTGAAGCTAAGAATTCAGATTAGCTGTGATTTGAATTGATGAAGAACTTGGAAGTTTCATTCATTCAACAAACATTTACTGATCACCTACTCTGGGCCAGTGACTCTGTCACAGATGCAAATAAGATCACAATTTTGCCCCCAACCACTCCAGGCCGGGGGAGGTAGCAGGAAGGGAGGAAGAAGACATGGGGAAGAGTCTGAGCTGAGCGTTCAAAGGTTTTATGTTCACAAAGAATGAGTGAGAGGTTGAATAGGTCAGAAGGGGTAGGTTTATTAAAAGGCTTTGGTAATCAAGAAGAGAAATTTAGAAAGGATTTAGCAATTTGGAGACCCACTGTGGGTCGCCAACCATAGGAAGTAAATGAAATATTTCCTTATCTGTAAAATGGGGATGATCTCGTAACACCTCATAGGGTTATTATGAGGATTGAGCAACTGGACATACAGAATTTCCTTACAATGGTGACTCATAGACAATGAGCTCTGTATAAGTGGTAGCTACTACTATGGCAATTTTCCTCGTGCCTAAAATAGTTCTTGGCATATAGGAGGCACAAAAAAAAATTATAAATGAGTGAAATGAATGAGAATATGGGGTACTCAGTGAATGTCTTGGTGTAAAGAGCCCTGAACTAGACCTGAATTCTAATTCCAGCTCTGCCACTAACCAGCTCCTTGATTTGTATCTGTCGTTTCATTTCTCTGGGCCTTTCATTTTCTCATCTGAAATAAGGAATCAACTTGATGGTTTCCAGGGTTATGTCCATCCAGTGCTAATATCCTCTTGCTCTAAAAACTAATCAGAGAGTATGAGAGAAATAGGAAAATAAGTGGTTACATATCCCCTAGGTTAGAAGCCTGGACTAAACAATGATGCCACTAACGAAGACAGAAAATCTGGAATGGGAGTCAGTTTCTTAAGTACACATGGAATAGGATGGTACTTTCAATGTATATTTTTAAAAATTTTAATTTCACCTATAATACATGAATCCATTCACTTTATAAAAGTTTTAAATGGATTCCATTTTTGTGAACTTGAGATGGCAGTGGGTCATGCAGGTGAGATGTCAGTGAGGTTGGAATGCCAATTGTTTTGAGAACAAGGAGACCAAGACTTGAGAGTCATCTGTTAAGAGAGCTGGTTGAAGTGGAAAGTCCCCAGCCCAGGGTATAGACAGGGAAAGATGGAGAGCCCAGGAAGTAGCCTCAGGGAATACTTCCAGGAGGCCTGAAAGGGCCAGGGGGAAAAAGTAGAGAAACAAAGAAGGAGCTTATGAGCATAGTGGGGACACAGGAAAGTGCACTGGAAAGGACACCAGGAAAGCAGGAAGGAAAGAATTCCAGAAGTAGGCAGCTGCACTGCCCCCAGTTCTAAGGACCACCGAGACCTACTGGCAGTTAGAGGAAGGGGTTGGGGGTAGGACTAAGCAATGACCCTCTTCAGCTAATGCAATAATTCAGCACAACGCCCACCCCCCCAGAGTCTGGAAGGAAGTGGGTATTCCTGAAACCTTACAAAATCAACAAGTATATTTCTAAGTAAAGTTAATTCAGCTTGTAACTAATAGGTTCAGATATTTTTCAGTGAGAAATTAAACAGCCAAGAAAAATCAGCATCTGAGCTTAAAGCAAGCCTCCCAGCTGTCCTCTTGTAGGACTGGCTGCAGTTACTGGTAGTCATTTGAGTTGGCTCAAGCTCTGTTGAGGCCATAGTGGCAGTACAGCAAGCCCCAGAGAAGGTCTGTACCAAGGTGATGCTCACACAACAACTACATCCTGCCTCCTGAATTATGGCGAACCCTCTCATATAGTTTGACATTGGCCTCAGGGAAGCAGCTGAAAGCTTGTTACCAGCACCTGGTTGTTGGGAGTTGCATACGCTTTGCGTGCCATGAACGGTACTTTATCTCAACAACCTGGCTTGCCCATTTTGACCCAGATGGGTTGGAAATTTCTCAAGTTGATGCTGTCTGAATAAAGCTCATAGTCCAAGTTGGTATTTGCCTTTTTTACTTTGGGCCAATCAAAAATATTTCCAGGACAGCATTGTCAAAGCAGCTGTCATGTCTTCATTCATTCAAAGAGGTAGGGGAATGAAGGCCACGTTTGAGGAAGAATGCCCTGACGGTGAGGGCCAGGGAGCTGCTCGCAGGTCAGCGAGACCAGGCCTGGTGGGCCTGATGACATACTAGGCTTCCTGCTTCTAGGTGTCCCAGTTCCATAGGCTGCCGAACTGGTGGTCCCAGGGACCGAAGGAGGTACCTTATGATAGAGCAGAAGCCCCTTTATCAGACATAATAGTGACATGTAGTTGCTTGGCTCATTGAAAAAGTTGATAGGTAGAGGATCTTAAAAATACTTAATACCTTAAATACTTATTTTAATGTAAGACACACAAAGGAACATTCATTTGACAGCCTTTTGAGATAGAACAAAAGACGTCTCTTTTATTATGGGTCCCAATGATTTAAATTTCTTTCTTGAATAATCCATACTCACAATATACCCTTGAGTTTTGGTGTCTTTAAAGTGCATCAAGAATTTAAAGGTATTTTTGAAGCCACCTTTTTGTAGACTCCTTCTAGGTTTTTATGATTCTTTCCCCAGGTTTTTCAGTTGTTTCACCCACACCAAATTCATCAGCAATTGTTTTAGCAGACTCATCTTTATCAAGTTGTTCCAAAGCATTCAACTGGGTTTTCAGAGAAACAATAGCCCTCTCTCTTTTTGCATTAATTTCATTGGTTTGTGTACTATTTAACGAACTTATATTGTTCAAATATCAAGTGCATCTGACAATCACAACGCACTCTCGTCAGCCTACAATTCATTGGTGCGAGCAGAAGTGTAGGTGTACCAGACAGTAGGCTGCTAGCTACAAGCCTTCTCGATGTCATAGGCACCTGTCAATCAATTTTTCAGAACAAATGGAGAGGTTGGTTAATCCAACAAGAAGTTGGCTAGAGCTCTCCTAGTGCCATTAAGTCATCAAACAAGACAGTCATAGATCATCTCTGATCTTCCCTCTCAGTCATTGTGTTTTTCTTTCATACCATTTATCCATTTTCCCCAGATCATTCTATTTGGCACTAGAGAAGGAGAGAGTTACTGAAGAAGCAGAGGTAGGGAAATGGAGGCCACATTTGAGGAAGAATGTCCTGACAGCTGAAGGCCAAGAACCTTTTTATCCTGGGCTGAGAGAGCTCTGATGTCCTCCCTTTCCACTATCCATTCACTCCACCTGTGGCAGCCAGGCTCTGTTGCTAAGTGTAGGCATTCAAAACTGAGTAGGGCACAGAGTCGGGCCTCAAGGAGCCCCCAATCTTACAAAGGGGACAGTGCAGTAAACAATTACAGTGCAATGTAGTGAGGTTCCCTGATTGATGGATGTATAGCTGCTATCTGGAACTCTGAGCCGGACCTTGAAAGCTTACTAGGAGACTGCCAGGTAGAGGGCAAGAAGTGAAAAGAAGGGCAGGCATCCGTGCAGAGGACACACGAAGAGGAGTGGAGCTGAACAGGATTTGGTATTGTTGCAATGCCTGAAGTGAGGGAAGAGATGAGAACAATGAGGCAAAGTCAGGGTCGTAAAAACCACACTTGCCCTGCTAAGGAGCCCAGCCTTTCTTCTGAGACCACTGAGGATTCAGTGCAGGCTTGAAGACAGGGGAGTATTGGGGTCGGATGTGTGGAAGGGCACTCAGAGTGGAGGACGCTTGGGGTGAAGCAGGGCAGGGGGGAAAGGGGGAGTTGTCAGGATTGGAAGATGGGATCCTCATCTGACCCTGGCCTGCAGAAGGATTCCTGGCTCCCACATGGAAACTATTTTCCACAACACATTGATGGGCACGTGGTAGGTGCTGCATGAGTGGATAAATGGAAGGGTGAGCAGATGGACGGATGGATGGATTTGTGGTTCCGCTACATTGCTGTTTTTGTGCATGTTGTAATTTCTCTTCCCTCAGCCATCTATCTCTGTAAGAGGACAATGCAAAACAAAGCAAGGCTGGAATTGGCAGATTATGAAGCAGTAAGTATGATTACTTCCCTTGCTAGACCTGGAAGGAGGTTAAAACATATCTGTAGCTCTGGATAAGCTTGTATTTTCCCTTTTTCTTCCCCTTCCAGTTCCTTTCAGATAGTAGAAGGGAGGTCTACTCTACCTCTCCTCTGTTCTAAGCTCCTCTTACCATCACAAGGAAATTGCATCTTTATATAAAGACCTCCCAAACTCAACAATTAGAAAATGAACAACTCAATTTAGAAATGGGCAAAGGACTTGGACACTTCATGAAACAGGACATAAAGATGTCACACAGGCATATGAAACAATGTTCAACATCATTAGCCATAAAGAAATGCAGATTAAATCCATGATGAGACACTGCTACTAACCGATTAGAATGGCTAAAATAAAAAGTATTAATAATACCAAATGTGGGGAAGAATGTGGAGCAACTGAATTCGCAAATATTGCTGGTGATAACAAGAAATGGTACAGCCACACCGGAAAATGGTTTGGCAGTTTCTTAGTGAAATACATACCTTAGTTAAATATATACCTACCATATAACCAAACAGTTCTATCCCTGGATACATATCCTGATAAATCAGAACTTACGTTTACATGAACACCTATACATGAATGTCGATAGCAGCT
>PVIY010019356.1:0-45959 GCA_004026745.1 Myrmecophaga tridactyla | reverse complement strand
TCCTCCCATTTTTTTTCTATACCCCTTACCACTCCCTTTCATTGATCACTAGTATTTCAATCTACTCAATTTATTTTAACATTTGTTCCCCCATTATTATTTTTTGGGGGTGTGGGGGTGGGGCGTGCATGGTCCAGGAATCGAATCCGGGTCTCCCGCATGAAAGGCGTGTTTATTTTTTTATCTATATATTTTACTCATCTGTCCACACCGCAGGTAAAAGGAGCACCGGATACAAAGTTTTCACAATCACACAGCCGCATTGCGAAAGCTAGACCATTTATACAATCATCTTCACGAAACATGGCTACTGGAATACAGCTCTACAATTTCAGGTACTTCTCTCTCGCCTCTCTAATACACTTTAAACTAAAAAGGGGATATTTATATAATGCGCAAGAATAATCCCCAGGATAACCTCTCGACTCTGAAATCTCTCAGCCATTGACACTTTATTTTGTCTCATTTCTCTTTTCCCCTTTCTGTCCAGAAGGTTTTCTCAATCCCTTGATGCCGAGTCCCAGCTCATCATGGGATTTCTGATCCATACCCCTGGGAGTCATGTCCATGTAGAGAGGGGGAGGGCAGTGAGTTTGCTTGTTGTGTTGTGGCTGAGAGAGAGAGAGAGGCCAGCCCACACGTTTTGCTTTCAGTCTCCACCCGGGTACTTCACTCCCACCTTGCCTATGCAGGCTGCGCTCTAGAATCAGACTAAGCTCCCATCTCAAGAGGTTGTTTGTTATTGTGCGCTAAGTGGTGGATCAGCAGGGACCTACGACAAATTAAAAGTGCCGCTGTTCCTGGGAGACGTTTTGCATGTTTATTGAAGAGTCACATTTGCAACGCTGACAAGAGCGTACCAAGACCACTCACAGCCAGCGCTCTCATGGCAACTCGTCTGCGCGGTAAGTCCCAGTCTTAGGCACGAAAAGGCTCAGGGTTCACCCCTGAAACGAAGCGAGCCCTAGAGGAACTCTGATTCATACCCGTGCCACCTGCACCCTCAGCTCACATGGTCGGCTTCCATCACGTTCCAGAGGCCCCGCTCTCCTGGGCCTGGGCCAGCCTGCCCGACCTTAAAGCGGGCCTGGCCTGTGCAGTCCTCATGCTGCGGGAGGACCCACCACAGGCCTTTACCGTTTAAAGAACACAGCCGCTCCGGGAAGACGTGCAGACGAGACAGTGATCTCGCGAGAGCCTTTGCGGCGGCAGTGATGGCGGCGGCGGGAAGCGGCGCTGGACCGGGAGCGGTTGCGGGACCTGGCCCTGCAGTGGTAGCAAGTGCAGCCGCGGCGGAAGAGGGAGAGACGAAGCCGGTGGTAGCAGTGGCCACCGTCCCAGCTGGAGAGGGGACGCCTGTGGTTACAGCAGCGGAGCCGGGTTCTGGGGAGGCCGAGAGCGGGTAAGAAGCCTTGTGGACCCAGGCAGACTCCGGGAGGCCCGCCCCTCTGAGAACACTCATCTTTCCCGGGAGCCCTCGGAACCTGCGCCTCAGGGTTAACGGCTCGCGCCGACACCACCTGACCAGTCCCCTCAGAGCAGCTTCTCAGACCAACCGCCTTTCTGTACTTTTTGCCGTCAGTGGGTGTCTAGGGAGGTTTTTTTCTGAGCCTCTCACTGGCCTCTATATCCTGGATGGGGACTGGGAGCTCATTCCTCTAGCAGGAGTCCCTTAAGTCAATTACTCCAGAGAGGAAGTCACCCTGCAGTGCCAGATGGAAATAAGTAATAGCTTCTGTGAAAACCGGGGGAGGGCTGCATCTCTGTGAACTTCCCTCAAGGCCAGCTCCATCCTGTGTAGGCTGTGTTGTAAACCGATTAGGCGTCTCTCTGTCCCATGGGCTTGTGTCTTGGGCCCGTTCTTCCTAATGTCCTGACATGAACCTGGGACTTCCAGTCTGGGGTAGGGTAGCTGAAAGGGCTGTCGTTATGTGAAGTCCAGCTGTACTCTGAACATCATCTTTGGTAGTAGGCATTTTCAGGTTTGTTTCTTTTGAAGATTCTTACCTGAGTGATTTCATTGTCTTATAGGGATGCAAACTTGGTTGATGTCAGTGGTGGTTTGGAGACAGAATCCTCTAATGGGAAAGATACACTAGTAAGTACTTCTTTTTGTGTGTCTGCAAGGCAAAATAGTTTGTTTTTGAAATCTTAAGTGAGTCAAAAATTAAGTTAACTAATGATTGATTTTCTTATTGCTCTGTGGACACAGGAAGGAGCTGGAGATACTTCAGAGGTGATGGACACCCAGGCAGGCTCTGTGGATGAAGAGAATGGCCGACAGTTGGGAGAGGTGGAGCTGCAGTGTGGAATATGTACAAAATGGTTCACAGCAGACACCTTTGGCATAGATACCTCGTGGGTATTTTTCAGTCTTTCTAAGAATCAGTTTGTAAAATAGGTTTTTAACATGTTCAACAGTTGAGCAGTTAGTTTGTAGACAGGTATAAATGCATAGTATTTTGTATGTCTTCTAACCTCTGTTCGGTGTATAGAATAATGAATCAGGAATAGTTTTAATTCCCATAGCATCTGTTTTCTGCCTATTGAAGGCATAGCCCTAATAGGTACTGTGTAGGTATTGTCCCTGTGTTTGAACTTACAGACTGGTTGGGAGAAAAAAAAGTGTAATTGCAAAGCATCATATAATCACATTTATTTTTTTAATAAAAAAATTTTTTTTAGAGAAGTTGTAAGTTTACAGAACAATCATGCATAAAATACAGGATTCTCAAATAGCTTACCACCACCACCATTTGCATCAGTGTGGAAAACTTATTACAATTGATGATAGCACTTAGTTGTAATTCTACTAATTTTTTTGACAGTAATTACATTTGTTGCAATTGATAAAGTACCATTAAAGTAGTAGTATTAACTATTGTCCATAGTTAATATTTGATTGTTGCAAATTGAATTCAACAGCATATTAGAAGGATCATACAACGTGAGACCAGGTGGGATTTATTCCAGGTATGTTAGGGTAGTTGAACACAAAATCAATTAATGTAACATACCATATCAACTAATCAAAGAAGAGAAAGCACATGATTATCTTGATTGATGTAGAAAAAACATCTGACGAAATTCACTATTCTTTTTTTTTACATTTTTTTATTATGAAGTATAAAATATATAAAACAGCTAACATTTTGAAGTATATTGTAATACAGATTTCAAAGTTTGTTATGGGTTTTACAATTTCAGGTTTTTCCTTCTAGCTTCTCCAAGACACTAGAGATAGAGTATAATGATTCAGCAGTCATACTCATTTGTTAATCCTGTCTGCTCTGGTATCACTCTTCCTTCTCCTTTCTTCCTTCTCCCAATCTTTAGAGGTATTTGGGCTATGCCCATTCTACTTTTTCATGTTGGAAAAGGGTGTCAACAATATGGAATGGGATGATGTACTTGGAGAGGCTGGTCCCTCTGGAATTTCAGGACTTATCTGGCCTAGGAGCCATCTGGAGATTGTACGTTTCTGAAAAGTAATCTTAGTGCATGAAACTTTTGTAGGCTCTCAGATAGAGCCCTGAGTGTTCTTTAGGGTTTCAGCATCCTTTCTTGATAAAAACATTTCAAAGGATAGGAATAGAGAGAAATTTTTTCAATGTGATAAAAGGCATTTATGAAAAACCCTCAGCTAACGTCATAGTCAATGGTGAAAGACTTTATAATCACATTTTAACCTTGTACTGGAGGCTGTGGATTTGAGGAAAGCATTGATGTTTATGGTGCACAGAGCCTGTTGTTGAAGTTTGAGATGACTGTGTTTCTTCATGCCCAGACCGCCCCTTTTGCCCTTTCTCCTGGCCTCTGATAATTTTCTTTAGATATCCTATGCTCTCAGCAAAACTTCATTTCCAGTTATTTACATCTTCTGGTGAATTTAAATCATTTTATGATTGATTGAGGATGAAAGGCTTCCTGCTGTAGGGATTCAGCCATCAGTGGCATGTGAGCATCATTGACTTGTTATGGGAATAACTGTACTGCTGGCTCTCTGTAATGTTTATGACCTGCACTATAAAAATAAATTGAGATAATACTGTCACAAAACAAGGCTGTGTTAATTCTGAAATTAATCCCCCTTGAATAGATCTATGAAGAAATATTTCCTTTGTGACTTGTGGTATGCTGATTTATGACCATTTTCTCTTTTAATTAAAAAGTTAAAATGGGTTTTAGAAGTGTGAATGTTCCATTTAATGTGGCTGAAAACCAAGGATAGAATGTTATGAAAAAGAAAGAAAGAAAAACATTGAAGGATCCAGAAGAAAGAATGGATCTTGATAGAAAGAACTGTAGAGAATACACAATCTAAGCAATGCTTTTCACTTATAAAAGGCCTAAGATCAGGCCACTTTGGCCAGAGAGAATTTATTTGGACAGATGGGGAACTCTGACGGGAAATTTGCCAGCAAGATAACTGGGAAGAATCTGGGAAAGACTCAAACCACAGTTCAGTTTTCATGGTTTGGAAAGGCTGGTTTGTACCTGTATTTGAGCACTTATTCCTAAAGGCCATCTAGGTGGGACAAAGTCTCTTTTAAGGCTAAAGTAGAAGTGAGAATAGCAGAGTAAGAAACAAAAAAGCTGTCCTCAACACCTGATTGTGGCTTTATTTTCTGTAAATGACTTTGTCACATCTACATGTTTAACAGAAGGGTTCCAGAGAAAACTAAAGGTAAGGTAATCAATCTTAACATCTCCAAAGATGTAAGAATGTTGTTTAATTCCTTGAGTGGTAACAATAGATAGCACATATTTGAGAACCTTTTCTTTGGGAATTCCTTAAGCTGGTTTCAGCAGAGTCTATGTTAAACCTGCCTGTATTCACATTTCTTCTCTTCCAATTTAAACAACTTATACTAAAGGTCTTTTGTTCTTTGGTTACTTTCTTCTTTTTAAGGCTAAGCTCTCCCTAATGCTTTTCCAGTCATCTAGTACATCACTACCACATTACTCTTCTCTTATGTATTATTCCTCAATTATGTCCTCAGTCTCTGCTGCATTCAGTCTTGCCCTCCACTGGCTTCTTTCTGTCTGCTTTCAGTAGATCTTCCCCTGCCCCCAAACTCAATCCTCTTGTGAGATTTCTTTTTATGGTACACCAGTGTTAATGGTTAGAGTGTCCCCATATCCCTCCTTGTTCCCATGCCCCTTCTTATTCATCACCAAGCTTTCCCAATTTTTTTTCTCATATACTTGCCCTGTTCTGTTTCTATTATCGTCCCTCTAGGTCATTCCTTTTCTGTCTTCTGCTGGGACTTCTACAAAACCTTTTATGTATTTTTCCCTTTTTCTAATTTCTTCTCCCTTCAGATCTATCCTAATACTATACTCTTTTTTTGCGGGGAGTGAGGGGGGTGCATGGTCTGGGAATCGAACCCGGGTTTCCTGCATGGAAAGCAGGCATTCTAACCACTGAACCACCCATGCACCCTGTATACTGTTGACTTGAACCATATCATTTCCCTGTCAAGAAGTATCTGTTAATTACCCACAGAAAAAATCCATTTGGCACATAAGACCTTTTTGTATTTCCTTTTGTTCAAACCTTATTTTCTTATTATATCCCTGGGCAAACTTGTTTATACCAATTTGCACTTTTCCCCTTAAGCTTGCGTTTTTTCATCACTATACATAGTTTACCCGTGTAGAAAACCGACTCATCTTTCGAAAACCAATTTATGCCTTACTGTTCTTTAAAAAAAAAAAATCTTCCCTTACTTCTAAAGCTGAAGTTACTACTTGGGTCATTTGAACTGTTATAGACTAATTGCTTTTTATAGGAATCATTTAAAATGAGGTATATAATGTTTTTTTATTTCTGTGTTATATTCTTGAATAATTATTTCCATTTTTAATTAATCTTTTCCTTCATTCTCTCTGTCCTAAGTTTCACTGAGGGGAAGTGATTACTGTTAATTGGCTTGTCATAAAGAAGTGGGAATTTGGAAGCTCACTGGTTTGTGCTGTTTGACTCCTCTGTAGATCCTGTCTACCTTTCATGACCAACTACAGTTTTCATTGCAATGTATGCCATCACAGTGGAAATACCTATTTCCTCCGGAAGCAAGCAAGTAAGAACAAACTCTAGAGTACTTTAAAATGAATGTCCTCTGGCTAGCTGGAAAAGAAAAGGGATTCAGGCTTAGCAAAATCAGGCAAAGGTCTGGTCTGGTAGCTAGTAGGAGTTAAGTTGGGGTTTAGCTCTGAATAATTTCTGTTGCCCATTTCATATCATGTGATAATTCTACTTTTTGCTTTTGTAGTTATTGATGTGTAGCCATCTAGTTGAATATTCCCTTGGTGATAGAGATAAAGTGCTATAGATAACTTTTTCTCTCATTTTATTTTTATAGACTTGAAGGAAATGTGCCTTAGTGCCTTGGCCAACTTAACATGGCAGTCCCGAACGCAGGACGAACATCCAAAAACCATGTTCTCCAAAGATAAGGTAGAGATGGAATTAATGTCATTACAGTTATGCCAAAGAATCAGGTGGAAATACTGAATATACTATTTAATAGCAAGTGCTTTCCTCTCACTTCTTATAAATATGTGATTGTGGATTCAGTAGCTACCTTGTTCTCATTTCGTTATTTCATATAATTTACTAGTTTTCTAGTATGTGCATGTTACAATGTCATGTGGCTTAGCTGTTAGTAGGAGGAATCCTTAAAATAATTTTGATTGTCTTTATAGAAACGAACAACTCTCTATCCCTCAGTTAATAATCAGGTCTGAGGTAAACCTTCTCAACCTCTTCTAGCTGTTTTTATAGTTTCTTATTCCAGATTTTGTATGTGGGAAGAGGGGATCAATTTATACATGCTTTTAATTATCAAGAATAATTATTCTTATCAAACTGGAAAACCACATGCCTGAAATCAGGACTCAAAATTAGTCATTCCTCCTATGGTTTGTGGCAAGAAATATAATGAAAAGTAAGTAAATTTAGGAAACAGTGACGTTTACATTGTGACTGAGTGTACATTCAGACCTACCCACTTTCATTTAAAACTAAAAATTTCACAAAACAGTGCTTACCCTCTGATCTTTTCCCTCTGCATTCTCATATTTTCTGTTCTAGTCATTACTGGTTTTTACCTGTGAAATTGATTCTATAACTTACTAATTGATTGCAACCTATGGATTGAAAAACACTGGCAATAGGGTATGTGGTGAGACCCATTAAGGTTGGGACAGAATTTGCAAGGGCCTTGACTACCAAGCAGAGAAGTTTGGACTTAATCCGTAAACTAAAGAATTAACAGAGGGATTCCTCCCTGCCTTCTCCCGCCCCTTTCTTTTCTGTATTGAAATGTTTTAAATAAGGGATTGCCATAGTTAGATTTGTTTTTTTTTCCTCTTGGTTTAATTTTTCCCAAAATATTATTTTTGAAAATTTTCAAACCTATAGAAAAATCCGAAGAACAGTACAGTAAACATCCATTTATGCTTTACCTACATTTGCCGGTTAATATTTGGCTATGTTTGTTTTAGCTACCCATATCTACATATTCTCCCTAAGCTATAGGAGACTAAATTGTAGATGTCATTATACTTTACCCCTAAATACTTCTGTGTATATCTCTTAAGAATGAAAATATTCTCTTGTAATAACCATAATACCGTGATCACACTCAAGAAATTGAATGTCAATGCCATTCAATGAAATACTTTTTTTTTTAAAAATGCTATAGTCTTTTTTTTTTTTTTTTTTTTAAATTTGTATATGGGCAGGAGGCACCAGGGATCGAACTCCAGACCTCCAGCACGGCAGGTCGGAGCTCTGCCTGCTGAGCCACGGCAGCTGCCCAAAATGCTATAGTCTTGATAATGTTTCAGCTAAGGAGACATTATTATTATGCCTATAATCATCTTCTGCCATGAATGAAAATAGATATAATCCTCCTATTATCCCATGAACAACAGAATATTCCAGGTTTCCTTTGTACTTTTCCTGACTCAGCCCTGGTACCTTTTAGTAAAGATTTGGTTTTTATCATGCTAACTATAACAGTGATAGGCTGCTGAAGGTGATTTAGAATGGGGAAGATTTTTTTTTTTAATTTATTAATTAAAAAAATAAACAAAATAAAACAACATACATAATCAGTAATTCACAATATCATCACTTAGTTGCATATTCATCATTTCTTAGAACATTTGCATTAATTCAGGAAAAGAAATAAAACGAACACAGGAAAGAAAAAAAAAAAGATTATACCTACCATACCCCTTACCCCTTGCTTTCATTGATCACTAACATTTAAAATAAATTTATTTTAGCATTTGTTCCCCCATTATTTATTTTTATTCCATATGTTCTACTCCTTTGTTGACAAGGTAGATAAAAGGAGCAACAGACACAAGGTTTTCACAATCACACAGTCACATTGTGACAGCTGTATCATTATTCAATCATCCTCAAGAAACGTGACTACTGGAACACAGCTCTACATTTTCAGGCAGTTCCCTCCAGCCTCTCCATTACATCTTGAATAACAAGATGATATCTACTTGATGCATAAGAATAACCTCCAGGATAACCTCTAGACTCTGTTTGGAATCTCTCAGCCATTGACACTTTGTCTCATTTCCCTCTTCCCCCTTTTGGTCGAGAAGGTTTTCTCAATCCCTTGATGCTAAGTCTCAGCTCATTCTAGGGTTTTTCTCAATCCCTTGATGCTGAGTCTCCATTCATTCCAAGATCTTGGTCCCACGTTGCCAGGAAGGTCCACACCTAGAATGGGGAAGATTTGATGGTGGAATCAAATTCAGACACTGTTTCAGTTATATGGGCAACAGCTCGCAAAAACCACAGTCAGAGTTGGGATGGAAAAGAGGCCTAAACTGCAAGAGATTTCTGAGGTTTTATTTGGTGACCATTTTGTTGTGAAGAGAATTAGGGAAGAATTAAGAATGACTCCCTGGTGTCAAGCTTGTAATTCTGGGTGATCAGTGATTCTATGTTTTAAGATCAAGAATAGAAATTTGCAGAGCAGATTTGGGAGGTGAGATACAGAGTTCAGGTTTAGGCATGAGAGTTTGAGACACCTGTTGGAAGTTCAAAAGATGTCTCAAGCAGGTAGAAATAGCTCAAGAGAGAGAATAATTTTGGAGTTCTTCACCTTCCAGATCTCAACCAAGGGAATGGGATGATCTTTCTTCCTTCAGCTGTATTTTAAGCCCTGTATGGCTAAGACTTGTGTACACTTCTTTGAAATCTCTACTATTGTTGGCATGCAGTTAAATATTTGTTCAATGATTATGAAACTAAACATGGATTTTTTATCTTTATTCTGACAGGGATTTTGAAAATGCTATCATCTTCTTCCTCTCTTCCTTTCTTCATTGTTTCTTGTGAGCATAACTTTGAAAGCAGCTATAAGAGCCTAATAAATTTTGTTTTAAAAATTAGGATATTATACCATTTATTGATAAATATTGGGAGTGCATGACGACCAGACAGAGACCTGGGAAAATGACTTGGCCAAATAACATTGTTAAAACAATGGTAAGTAGACTAAAATTGATTAAACTGGACATTTAGTGTTTTTTGTAAGAAATTCCATTTAGTGCCACTGTGAAATAATGTGATGACTAAGAAAATGAGAACAACTTTGCGTTTAAGAGTTATCACTAATTGTAAATTTAAACAGTTTTCACTCACAAAATCAGTGAGTTGTACACTGTCTCAACTGGACATCACCCATGATAAGCTTTATATATGACACTAAAACCCTTGTCCACTGTGCTTTTACAAGTATACTTTTACATCAAAATTGTAAGCAGTTCTAAAATTTATTCTAAACATTGTCCTTAGAATTAAAGGGAACACTTGGGGAGAAGGTAGACTATTAATAGTGTTTTTCTTCTGCGACATGGAGGAATAGGTGAGGATTTTTTGGATGTTTGTCTCTGTTTTTAAGTTTCTCTGTTATTCGATTTTTATGATGATTGTATATTAATTTCCTAACAGAGACAAAAACTACTAACTTTTTGGGAGACTGCATCAAAGAATTGATTTGAGAAATTGGTGGTTGATTATCCATTTAGTACTTCTTTTACACAAAAAATTTCCAGTAATGTAAAACACTGCTTCCTTTCAGAGCAAAGAAAGGGATGTTTTCTTGGTAAAGGAGCACCCTGATCCTGGGAGTAAAGACCCAGAGGAAGATTACCCCAAATTTGGACTTTTGGATCAGGTACATTAATATGTTTTATATTTCTCTTTTTATTTTTTAAAATTAGACATTATATGAAAGTCTATAATTTATATTAGGGTTCACTCTTTGTATTGTACAAATCACTGGATTTTTGCTTTGTTTTGTTGCAGTTTGCATATACAACATAATTCTCCTTGTAACCACTTTCAAATGTATAATTTAGTGATATTACTGATATTTACAATGCTGTGCTATCATCACCATTATCCATTACCAAAACTTTCCATCACCCCAAACAGATTGTACCCATTAAACATTAACATTTCCTTCCCCCCACCCCAGCACTGATAACCTATAATATATATGCTACCTCTGAAACTGCATAGATTGTTATTTCATATAATGAGACGATACAATATTTTCCTTTTATGCTGACTCATTTCACTCCTCATGATGTCTTCAAGGTTCATCCATGTTGTAGCATGTATCAGAACTTCATTCCTTTTTATAGCTGAATTATATTCCATTGCATGTATATATCACATTTTTTTGTCCATTCATCACCATTTGGCTATTGTGAGTAATGCTGCTTTTGAACATTGACGTACAAATATCTGTTCGAGTCCCTGCTCGCAGTTCTTTTTGTTGTCTTGTTTGCAGTGCTGGATTTTTTTTGTGTGTGTGGTAGTTTTATTGAGATATATCCCCACTTTATATAAGTCATCCAAAGTGTACAATCAGTGGCTCTTGGTATAATCACAGAGTTATGTACTTATCACCACAATCAATTTTTATAACATTTTCATTACTCTAAAGAGAAAAACACCTACCCTTTATATCCCCCTGTTGTCAACATTTAGCATTGTTGTGATACCCTTGTTACCGTTGATGAAAGAATATTAAAATATTACTGTTAGCTGTAGTCCATATTTTATATTAGGTGAATTTTTTCCCATATACCACCCATTTACTAACATGTTGTAATAGTGACATGCATTTGTTATAGTTCATGAAAAAACATTCTTATATTTTTACTGTTAATAACAATCATCATCCAAAACAAGGTTCATTGTGTTACACAGTTCCATATTTTATCCTTTAGCTTCCTTTCTAGTGACATACACAACCTGAAATTTCCTCTTTCATCCACATTCGTACACATAATTCAGTGCTGTTAATTATACTCACATATAATGTGCTGTCATCTCTACCATTTCCAAACATTTACAATCAATCTAAATAGGAATTCGGTACAAATTAATCATCAATTCCCCATTCTTTTTTTTAAAAAAATGGTTTTTTGAGATATCTTCACACAGTACATACACTCCATCCGAAGTATACAGGTCAGGGCTCATATCATCATCACATAATTGTGTATTCGTCACCATGATCATTTTTAGAACATTTGTATCACTCCAGAAAAAAAAAATGAAATGAAAAAAGAAAAACCCCATACATCTTACTATCTACCCCAAATTTTGCAATATACCCCAATTTATTTTTTTATTTTTTTGGTGCATGGGCCAGGACTCAAATCTGGGTCTTCATAGGGCAGGCAAGAATTCTCCCACTGAGTGCCCCGTTCTTTACCCCCATTCTATCTCCCCGTAATCTAAATACTAGATATTAATTCCATTAGTTTGATTGTTATACTTAGTTCGTATTAGTGAGATCATAAAATATTTGTCCTTTTGTGTCTGGCTTCTTTCACTCACCATAATATCCTCCAGATTTATCCATGTTGTTATGTACATCAGGACTTCATTCCTTTTTATTGCTGAATAATATTCCATCATGTATATATATACCACATTTTGCCTGTCTATTCATCAGTTGATGGTTACTTGGGTTGCTTCTTTCTTTTGGCAACTGTGAGTAATGACACTATGAATATCAGTATGCAAAAATCTGTTCAAGTGCCTGCTTTCAATTATTTTGGGTATATACCTAATTGGGGATTGCTGAGTCATATAGGTCATTTTATACTTAGTTTTCTGAGGAATTGCCAGACTGTCTTCCACACTGGCTACACCATTTTGCATTCCCGCTAGCAGTTAATGATTGTTCCTCTTGTCCACATCCATTTGTGGTTTTCTGTTTTTTTGTTTGCTTGTTTGTTTTTATAATAGAGGCCATTATAGTAAGTGTGAAATGATATCTCATTGTGGTTTTGATTTGCATTTCCCCAGTAGCTAGTGATGTTGAACATCTTTTCCTGTGCTTTTCCAAAAAATTTCCTCTTTAGAAAAATGTCTATGAAGTCTTTGCCCCTTTTTTTAAAGGCAGTTTTATTGAGATTTATTCACATATCATATAATCATCCAAAGTACACAGTCAGTGGTTCAGAGTAACATCATATAGTTGTGCATTCATCATCACAATCAATTTTTGAATGTTTTCATTAATCAAAAAATTAAAATAAGAATAAAAGTTGAAAAGAACACCTAAAACATCCCATACCCTTTATTGCCTCCCCACTATTTATTATTTTTGTCCTTATTTTTTTATACTTATCTGTCCACATACTGAATAAAGAGAGTGCCAGCCATAAGGTTTTCACAATCACACAGTCACACTATAAAAGCTGTATATTATACAATTGTCTTCAAGAATCAAGGCTACTAGATTACAGTTCAACAGTTTCAGGTATTTCCTTCTACTAGTCTAATACACTAATAACTAAAGAGGAATATCTATATAATGCATAAGAATAACCTCTTGACTCTATTTGAAATCTCTCAGCCACTGAAACTTAATTTTGTTTCATTTCTCTTCCCCTTTGGTCAAGAATCTGGGTCCAGGCTCATCCCCAGGGGACAGGTCCTATGTTGCTAGGGAGATTTACACCCCTGGGAGTCATGTCCCACATAAGGGAGAGTACAGTGAGTTTACCTTCAGAGTTGGCTTAGAGAGAGAGGCAACATCTGAGCAACAAAAGAGATTTTCTGGGGGTGACTTTTTTTTAATTGTACAGTATAACATATATTCAAAGCAAAGAAATAAAAAAGCAATCGTTTTCAAAACACTTTTCAACAAGTAGTTACAGGACAGATCCCAGAGTTTGTCATGGGCTCCCTTCCAGTCCTCTCAGATTTTTTCCCTTCTAGCTGCTCCAGAATAGGGGAGGCTAGAAGGCTTAAATAGTTTTTCACCATCACAATTGACTTATTTCCTTCTTTTTTGGTGAAAAATAACATATACACATAAAAGCAGTGTATTTCAAAGAACAGTACCACAATTAATTGTAAAACATATTTCAGAGTTTGTCATGGGTTACAGTTCCACAATTTTAGGTTTTTACTTCTAGCTACTCTAAGATACTGGAAACTAAAAGAGATATCAGTTTAATGATTCAGCATTCATATTCATTTGTTAAATCCTATCTTCACTGTACAACTCCACCATCACCTTTGACCTTTCCATCCCTCTCCTTAGGGACATAGTTTGGACTATGGCCATTCTAAATTTTTCATATTGGAAGGGTCTGTCACTTTTATGGGGTAGGGAAATGGAATTATGTGATGTTCTAGAGAGGCTGGGCCCTCTAGGTTTCAGGACCTATCTGGACCACGGACCCATCCAGAGGTTGTAGGTTTCTGGAAAGTTACTGTAGTGCATGGAACCCTTGTGGAATCTTATGTATTGCCCTAGATGTTCTTTAGATGGGCTGGAATGGTCCTGGTTGGGATTTGGCCAGTTATGATAGGTAGCAGTGTCTAACTGAAGCTTGTGTAAGAGCAACCTCCCGAGTAGCCTCTTGACTCTATTTGAACTCTCTGCTTTATTGGTTACACTCTTTTTCTCTGGGAGTGACTCTTAGGCATAATTTTAGGTAGGTTTAGCTTCTTTGTAAAATAAGTTTCATAAGGGCAAGCCCCAAGATTGAGGGCTCAGCCTTTTAAACTTGTAGTCCCCAGTGCTTGCTAAGAATATCAGGAATTCCAGAGGTGGGGAAGTTTAATATCCCATGTTTTTCCCCTGTCCCTCAAGGGGGCGTTGCATATACTTTTTTTTTTTAAATTTATGATACATAACCACATACAAATACAAACATTCTTACATTCTTGTTATATAATCAATAACTCACAGTATCATTACATAGTTGTACATTCATCATCATGATCACAGAACATTTGCATCAATTCAGAAACAGAAACAGAAAAAAATTCATACGTACTGCACCCCTTACCTCTCCCTTTCATTGAACACTAGCATTTCAAGCTACTCAAATTTATTTTAACATTTGTTACCCCTATTATTTATTTTTAATTCATATGTTTTACTCACCTGTCCACAAGTAGATAAAAGAAGCATCAGACACAAGGTTTTCACAATCACACAGTCACATTGCGAAAGCTATATCATTATAAATCATCTTCAAGACACATGCCTACTGGAACACAGCTCTACATTTTCAGGCAGTTTCCTCCATCCTCTCTGTTACACCTTAACTAAAAAGGTGGTATCTATTTAATGTGTAAGAATAACCTCCAGGATAGCCTCTCGACTCCGTTTGCAATCTGTCAGCCATTGACACTTTATTTTGTCTCATTTCTCTCTTCCCCCTTTTGGTAGAGAAGATTGTCTCAGTCCCTTGATGCTGAGTCCCAGCTCATTCTAGGATTTCTGTCCTGTGTTGCCAGGAAGGTCCACACCCCTGGGAGTCTTGTTCCATGTAGAAAGGGGGAAGGCAGTGAATTTGCTTGTCGTGCTGGCTGAGAGAGAGAGGCCACATCTGAGCAACAGAAGTTCTCTTGGGGGTGACTCTTAGGCCTAATTTTAAGACCTATCCTTTGCGGGATTAAATTTCATATGAACAAACCCCAAGATTGGGGGTCCAGCCTATTGCTTTGGTTGTCTCCACTGCTTGTCAGAATATCAAGAATTCTTCACTTGGGGAAGTTGAATTTTTCCCCTTTCTCACCATTCCCCCAAGGGAACTTGCAAATACTTTTTTATTCTCTGTCCACATTACTCTGGGATATATCAGGGCAATCACTGTAACCTGTTCAAACCTAAAAGCTGTCATTTCCTATTCAAGGTCCATGTAATTAGGGTGTTTGAATAAACAGAAAATATAAATTTTGTACCAAATAGACGTCTCTTCCTTTGGTCGTACACAGACGTTGAAGATTTAAAACGCAGTATCATCCTTTATCCTTTAGTCTGATTTACCTTAGTCCTAACCAGATCTGCTTCATTCATTTCTCTAATTGAAATCTAAGTCCTTTTCAGCTTTTTAAACGGTTGCTATATATGGTAATGCTGACCTTCATAGCTTCAGAGCTTTAACTCTGAGTCTCAGGTGTCACGCAGATACTTGAAGTTCCAGAGAATAACCAGGTTATACACAGAGAACTCAGCACCTCAGAATTTAGAAATAACAGTTAAAACTCAGGAATAGTTGTGACTGCTGAAAGAGCTTACAGTCTGGGAACCTTTACAATAGGTCATTCCCTGACAACCTATGCTCTTGGACTCCACTCTCAGAGTCTGCACATTGTAGCTAGTCCATATTAATAAAGCTGATGTAATGTTTGTCTTTTTGTTTCTGGCTTATTTCACTCAACATACTGTCTTGAAGGTCCATTCCCCTTATTGCTTGTCTCACAACTTCATTCCTTCTTACAGCCATTCAATATTCCATTGTATATGTACATCACAGTTCGTCCTTCCATTCATTAGGCCACCTCCACCTCATGAATATTGCCACCATAAACACCAGTGTTTTTTTGCCCTTTAAAATTTTAATTTTTACTTTCTAAAGACATTTGAATTTGCATTTTTGATAAAACAACTTATTTACTTGTAAACAAGTATGATTTTACTTTTTAATTTTCTGACAGCAAACTGAGTTCTTTCATTTTCTTGAAATCTATAACCTAGTAATTTGGGTTAGCTTTTATTTTCCCATTGTCAT
This sequence comes from Myrmecophaga tridactyla, assembly GCA_004026745.1. Lineage (NCBI taxonomy): Eukaryota > Metazoa > Chordata > Mammalia > Pilosa > Myrmecophagidae > Myrmecophaga > Myrmecophaga tridactyla. Next base: position 29,855 of record PVIY010019356.1, on the reverse strand, counting down.
TCTACAATAATACAAGACATATTTGGTTTCCTCTTAACTATATTATGATAGTGAAAAACAGTATAGATGTCATACATGGCACTGGACTGTTCGGCCTCTGAATAGATAGCAATGGTACTGAATTGTAGAACAAATGTCCTTTAAAATGGAAAGCTGTAACTCAACTGCATTCAGATATTCGGCAGTTAGATTTTTCTTGAGAAGTAGGTAAGTCAGACATAGCTGAAAAAAATCTTCCAATTTTTAAATGCTAGCTATTTCTGCCTTTAAACACTGGGCATGCTAACACTTTTATAGAACAGAATATTGCTTCAGGTGAATATGGCCTGTGAGCTGCCAATTTTTAGCCACAGTGGGAATATACAATTACCTACGTAAATTAACTTGAAGAATTTGGTAAGATCTACCAGCCCAAAATAAGTCCTTTAATGTTACATTGCAGTCTTCACCCTTCCTTTCCTGAATCCCTAACCTGAGATGTCTATTAGTGTCATTTATTTAGATTAGTTTTGTCTAGGAAGCTATAGTTAACTTCACATATATTACTCTGGGTGGGAGGGTTGTCTCACTCATTAATATATTAGAAATAACATTTATTCTATTTATTATCTTGGGGGAGACATTTTATGCCAGGAATGGGGATACTGAGAAGAAAAAGAAACGTGCTATAAACAAGCCAAAAAACATGTTTGACAATCTTGGAGAACAGAGGTCATAGAGTGAGTAAGAAGTCAAATAGACTAGGCTTAAATCTGGTAACATGGCCCCTGGTGAAAAGCATTGCCCGTGTAAGGGAGCTTAACTACAACAGCAGAAAACTTCTGTTTGATCTCACTTATTTTTTGTGAATTAGCAGGAAAACTATGTTAAATATTTTTTTATAAGCCAACTCTTATTTTTCTCTGAAATCTAGTGCCTCTGGTAATTTTTATTTGTCATATCTACTTATAAGTCATACCTTAATAAAAATGTTAACATTGAGTTTAAACTTGCTGATAAATATTTTAAAAGTTTTACACTCAATCCACCGAGAAAATAAAAGTTTAAGGAAATGTGAATAGGAGAGATGATAGAATGAGTAAATTTATGGAAAAACTATAATATATAAGTTAAAAGTTTAAAAATACAGATCAGATGAGTCTTAATTCTCATATTTTTCTTTAAGAGAACTATCCATTTACCATTGTAGAAGTTGGATTGTTTAAATCTATCTGCCTTAAAAAGACATATATAATAAAGTTTATCTCTTATGCTGGGTATTTTATTTACTTTGTCCAACTCCGTCATCCTCCCTTCTCTTTCCCACTCTGTGCCTTGGGAAGTTGATTTCTAAGAAGTACCCGTTCCATCTGCAATCTGTGCTTGAGCAGTGAGAAATACTGCCAAAATGATTAGATAAAGAGAAAAGACAGGCTGAGGTGTTTATTTGCTTCTCCACCCTTTTGCTGGCCTGTTGCTTTGAAAGAGTGCTTTAGTCTACTCAGGTCCTCTGCCTATGCAGGGTGGCCCCTCACCATGACTACAGCATTTAGGATGTACTGATTACAAGGCTCCATCTTCTCGTCCTTGTAGGGGTCTGCAGGTAGGACTGACTCTCCACTGTTCCTCATTCCTGCACATCTTCACCATAGGTTTTTGGTTTTCCTGACCCCCATCCACACCTCTATGAACAGTCTCTACAGTAATTCTTTTCACCTTAACCACTGGGATTCCGAAATCTGTTTCCTGCCAGGAACCTTACTGACTGTACTCTTTATAGCTTAAGACCATGAACTAGGCCATAATGGAATTCTGACTTAAAGGGAGGAAATTTAAACTAAATTATCCAGAACAGTTATATTAATTGGAAGTCTTTTACTTCCAAATATCATAAACCAACTCCATTTGACTTTAAAAACTGAAGTAACACAAAACCAAAATTAAACCGAAGATGTATGAGCTTTATTAGCTATCTGTGTTTTTTAATTTCTTCCTCTATTTACAGTTATGTGGGCTTCATTCTCTAGCAAGTGCTTTGCCCATGGCTTGAAAGAATTTTCTGACAATTCAGGCTTACATGGTCCTTAATGCTCACTCTCTTAAAAGAAAAGAGACGTTATTCTCCTACTTCACATATCGGTTTCCTCAAAAGATCTTTCATCCATTGTGCTTGAGCCATGTGTACATGCTTGAACCCAAATGTTTGGCCAGGAGGATAGAATGCCCTGATTGACTTATACTTGACTACTTGTTCTAGTAGTAATTGACTACTTGTTCTGCTGGTAATTATACCTAAGTGTCACCCCCCAGAGAACCTCTTTTGTTGCTCAGATGTGGCCTCTCTCTCTAAGCCAACCTAGTAGTTGAACTCACTGCTGTCCCGCTTACATGGGACATGACTCCCAGGGATGAGCCAGGACTGGCACCATGGAGTTGAGAAAGCCTTCTTGACCAAAAGGGAGAAGAGAGAAATGAGGCAAAATAAAGTCTCAGTGGCTGAAAGATTTCAGAGTTGAGAGGTTATCTTGGAGATTATTTTTATGCATTATATAGAGATAACCCTTTTTAGTTTATTGGAGTGGCGAGAGGGAAGTATATGAAACTGTTGAGCTGTGTTGCAGTAGCCTTGATTCTTGAAGATGACTATATAACTATACAGTTTTTACAATGTGACTGATTGTGAAAACCTTGTGTCTGATGCTTCTTTTATCCAGGGTGTGGGCAGATTAGTAAAAAAAATAATGATAAAAAATAAATAATGGGGAGATAAAGGGTAAAAATAGGGTAGATTGGAATACTGTGGGTCAGTGAAAGGGATGGGTTTGGGGTAGGGATGTATGAGTTCCTGTTTCTTTTTTCTTTTTCTTTGGGGTGATACAAATGTTCTAGAAATGATCATGGTAAAGAATAGGCAACTATGTGATGGTATTGTGAACCATTGATTGTATAATATGGTTGGGCTGTATTTGGATATTTCTCAAAAATATTTTTTAAAAGTTGCTAAAGAACAACAACAAAAACATGGTGCACAAAATAAGCATCAGCTCCCCATGCTTTACCCTCGTTCTATCTTCTGGTAACCTGTATTCTAGACAGTAACTCCATGAGTTTGCTTATTGTATTTAGTTTATATTAGTGAGATCGTACAGTATTTGGACTTTTGTGTCTGGCTTATTTCATTCAACATATTGTCCTCAATGTTCATCCATGCGGTTGCATGCATCAGGACTTCATTTCTTCTTACAGCTGAATAATATTCCATCGTATGTGTATCCACATTTTGTTTATCCATTCATCAGTTGATAGACACTTTGGTTGTTTCCATCTTTTGGCAATTGTGAATAATGTCGCTGTGAACAATGGTCTGCAAATGTCCGCATCCCAGCTTTCAGTTTTTCTGATTATATTCCTAGTAGTGGAACTGCAGATAATATGGCAATTCTTTACTTTCCTTCCTGAGAAACTGGCAGAATGTCTTCTACAGTGCTACACCATTTTACATTCCTATCAGCAGTGAATGAATGTTCCTATTTCTCTTCATCCTCTCCAACATTTGTAGTTTTCTCTTTGTTTAATAAACAAAACAATAGTGTTTAATAGTGGACATTCCAGTAAGTGACATGATATCTCATTGTGATTTTATGTACACCCAGTATCTTAATATCCTTTATCTCTTTCGCCATCACCATGAATTGGTTTAAATTTGTTTGAGCATCGTAGATTAGTTCCAAATTCTGGGTCTCCTCTGACTTTTTAATTTGTTCCTTTGACTGGACCATATCTTCCCGCATTTTAGTATGCCTTGTTATTTTTTTCTGATACGTAGTCATCTGATTATCTTCATGGGTTTATTCTAAAGGTTGGTTTCTCATATAGGATTTTGTTGTTAATTGAGTTTGTATTGATGTTCTACTATGACATTTGGACAGTCGATATTTCCCAGCCAAAACATGGCCAGGTACCCATCCAAGGGGCGTAGTCCAGATCTAAACAGTACTGGCAAAGGTCTCAAAGTCTCCAAAAAGCCACCCACCCTTTTTTCCCCCTTTCATGTTACAGATTGCACTTTCTGGCCTGCCCAGCAGATGGTACTCTTCAACTGCTTATCCCCCTCACCCTGTGATGGCAGGTTGTTACTGTTCTTTGTCAGTTCCACCTCTGATGTGATCAAAACAGTGGTGCTGGGCGATGTCTGAATGGGAAAGGCTGAAACTTGGGGATCCAGTGTTTTCACTTCACCAGCCAATATCTGTCTGTGTTGCCCTCTATACTTGCGGTGGAGGACTCCCACAGCCATCCCAGTCCACAGCAAGAATCTGACCACTTGTTCTTGTTTCCCTCCAGGGTGAGGAATGGGCATCAGGAGCCATGGAGAGAATTACAGTCTCTGAAAATAGTTTCTCAGTCTCTAAATCCCACACTTCTCTGGATATTATACTGTTTTAATCTGCCAAAGCTGCCAGAATGCAACACACCAGAGGTGGATTTGCTTTTAATAAAAGTGGATTTATTTAGTTAAAAACATATAGTTCTTCAGAGGAAAGGCAGCTAACTTTCAACTGAGGTTCTTTCTTACATGGGAAGGCACAGGGTGGTCTCCGCTGGCCTTCTCTCCAGGCCTTTGGGTTCCAACAACTTTCCCTGGGGTGATTCCTTTTTGCACCTCCAAAAGCCTGGTGTGAGCTGCAAGTGCTGAGATGAGGTATGCTGAGCTGCTTGGGCTAGGCTGCGTTGAGCTCTCTCATTTAAGCATCCAGCCAGTTAAATCAAACATCATTCATTGAGGCAGGCACACCCCCAGCCAACTGCAGATGTAATCAGCCACAGATGAACTTCACATGCCATTAGCTCATGTCCACAGCAGTAGAACTAGGCACCTTCACCTGGCCAAGTTGACACCTGAACCTAACTACCACACTGGCCTTCCTTGTTCTCCAGGTACCCAAAACACTTGATTCAGTTTCTGCCTGGCTTCTCACTGCTTTTGGGAGAGAACTAGGTTTTGCTACTCCCTCCCTGATCCTCCATTCTTCTTATTGTGGTTTTGAATTGCATTTCCCTAATAACTAATGATGTTGAGTGTCTGTTCGTGTGCTTTCTAGCCATTTGTATTTCCTCTTTGAAAAAATATCTATTCAAGTCTTTTGCCCATTTTTTTGTTTTGTTTTTTATTTATTTGTTATTTATGATACATAACCATATACAAACACAAGCATTCTTATCATATTAGTCCATTCTTGTATAATCAATAACTCACACTATCATAACATAGTTGTACGTTCATCATGATCATTTCTTAGAACATCTGCATCAATTCAGAAAAAGCAATAAAAATAAAACAAAAATTCATACAAACCAAACTCCTTACTCCTGCACCAATCACCAGCATTTCAATCTACTTAATTTATTTTAACATTTGTTCCCCCTATTATTCATTTTTAATCCATGTATTTTACTTGTCAGTCAATAAGGTAGACAAAAAGCATCAGATGCAAGGCTCTCATAACCACACACTCACACTGTGACAGCCATATCATCATACAATTCAAGAAGCATGGCCACTGGAGCACAGCTCCACGTTTTCAAGCACTTACCTCCAGCCTCTCCATTATACCTTAACTAAACAGGTGATATCTATTTAATGCGTAAGAATAACCTCCAGGATAACCTCTAGACTCTGTTTGGAATCTCTCAGCCATTGACACTACCCCTTTTGGTCGAGAAGATTGTCTCAATCTCTTGATGCTGAGTTCCAGCTCATTCTAGGATCTCTGTCCCGCATTGCCAGGAAGGTCCGCACCCCTGGGAGTCATGCCCCACGTGAGAAAGGGGGATGGCAATGAGTTTGATTACTGTGTCAGCCGAGAGAGAGAGAGAGAGAGAGAGAGAGAGAGAGAGAGAGAGAGAGAGAGAGAGGCCACAGCTGAGCAACAGAAGAGGTTCTCTTGAGGGTGACTCTTAGGCTTAGCCTATCCTTTGCCGGATTAAGTTTCATATGAACAAACCCCAAGATTGGAGGCTTGGCCTATTGCTTTGGCTGTCCCCACTGCCTGTGAGAATGTCAAGAATTCTCCACTTGGGGAAGTTGAATTTTCCCCCTTTCTCACCATTCCCCTAGGGGACTCTGCACATACTTCCCTATTCACTGTTCAGATAGCTCTGGGATTTATCTGGGCATCACTCTGGACAAACCTACAAAATCTCATGCCCTACGCAAGGTTCCAAGTACTATGGTGTTCACTTATGCTGTCCACATAAGTTATATTAGGAAATGCACTAGTCAAAATATAAATTTTGTACCAAATAAACATTTTTTGCTTTAGTCTTACCCATTAGTTTTAAAATACTAATTGTCATCAGTTTTCAACACCCTGCATTATTGATATTCCTTTGTTCTTCCTCATGCAGAAATGTTTTTAAATTTGCGCTTTTAGTCACTATCATTATACACTCTAGGCCTTCCTAGATTATACCATCTGAGTTTTTTTTTCAATGTTTAACTTTTTTTATTTTTTTAAATACCCCAAAACACCAAACAAATGCAAACATTCCTATTTTGATCATTCCATTCTACATATATAATCAGTAATTCACAGTATCATCACCTAGTTGCATATTCATCATTATGACCATTTCCCAGAACATTCGCATCCATTCAGAAAAAGAAATAAAACGAAGACAGAAAAAAAACTTATACATACCATACCCCTCCCTGTCATTGATCACTAGCATTTCAAACTAAATTATTTTAACATTTGTTCCCCCATTATTTGTTTTTATTCCACGTGTTCTGCTCCTCTGTTGACAAGGTAGATAAAAGATCAGACACAAGGTTTTCACAGTCACACAGTCACATTGTGAAAGCTCTATCATTATTCAGTCATCTTCAAGAACCACGGCTACTGGAACACAGCTCTACATTTTCAGGCAGTTCCCTCCAGCCTCTCTGTTACATCTTGAATACAAGGTGACATCTACTTAATGCATAATAATAACCTCCAGGATGCCCTCTCCGCTCTGTTTGGAATCTCTCAGCCATTGACACTTTGTCTCATTTCACACTTCCCCCTTTTGGTAGAGAAGGTTTTCTCAATCCCTTGATGCTGAGTCTCAGCTCATTTTGGGATTTCTGTCCCACGTTACCAGGAAGGTCCACACCCCTGGGAGTCATCTCCCACACAGATAGGGCAAGGGTGGTGAGTTTGCCTGTTGTGTTGGCTGGAAAGAGAGGCCACATCTGAGCAACAAAAGAGGTTCTCTTGGGGGTGACTGTTAGGCCTAATTTTAAGTAGGCTTGACCTATCCTTTGTGGAGTTAAGTTTCATATGAATAAACCCCAAGACTGGGGGCTCAGCCTATAGCTTTGGTTGTCTACACTGCTTGTGAGAACCCTATTCTCACCATTCCCCAAAGGGGACTTTGCAAATACTTTTTTATTCACTGTTCAAATCATTCTGGGATTTATTGGGGCATCACTCTGGACAAACCAACAAATTCTCATGTCCTATTCAAGGTTCCATGTACTTATGGTGTTCAGTTAAGCTATCTACATAAGTTATATTAGGAAATGCACTAGCCAAAATATAAATTTTGTACCAAATAAACATTTTTTGCTTTAGTCTCACACATAAGTTGAAATTTTAAAATATTAATTACCATCTGTTTTCAGCACCCTGCAGTAATGACATTCCTTTGTTCCTCCTCATGCAAAAACATTTTAAAAATTTGCACATTTAGTCACTATCATTATACACTCTAGGCATTCCTAGATTATACCATCTCAATCTTTATCGTCTTTCTTTCTGATTTCATTTCAATTCTCTGTTTCTTTATTGATCCTCTGTGTAGATGTTCTGTCCATTGATGAGAGTGGGGAATTGAAGTCTGCAACTATTATGGTAGATGTGTCTATTTCTCTTTTCAGTGTTTGCCTCATGTATTTTGGAGCATTCTGGCTTAGTGCATAAATATTTATGATTGTTATGTCTTCTTGTTGAATTGTTCCTTTTTTAATACATAGTGTCCTTCTTTGTCTCTTTTAACCGTTCTACATTTGACGTCTAATTTGTTGGATATTAGTATAACGACTCCTGCTCTTTTCTGATTGTTATTTGCATGAAATATCTTTTCCCAACCTTTCACTTTCAACCTATGTTTATCCTTGGATCTAAGATGTGTTTCCTGTAGACAGTATATAGATGGGTCCTGTTTTTTAATCCATTCTGCCAGTCTGTGTCTTTTGATTGGGGAGTTTAATCCATTAACATTTAGTGTTATTACTGCACAAGTTGTACTTTCTTCTACCATTTTGCCTTTTGGATTTTATATGTCATATCTAATTTTTCTTTTTACCTTTACTGATAGTCTTCCTTTCTATACTCTTCTCCACACCTCTCTCTCCTGTCTTTTCATATCTGCCTCTAGTGCTCCCTTTAGTATTTCTTGCAGAGCTGGTCTCTTGGTCACAAATTCTCTCGGTGATCTTTTTGTCTGAAGATGTTTTAATTTCCCCATTTTTGAAGGACAGTTTTGCTGGATATAGAATTCTTGGTTGCCAGTTTTTCTCTTTTAGTAATTTAAATATATCATCCCACTGTCTTCTCACCTCCATGGTTTCTGCTGAGAAATCTACCACATAATCTTACTGGGCTTCCCTTGTATGTGATGGGTTGCTTTTCTCTTGCTGCTTTCAAGATTCTCTCTTTCTCTTTGACCTCTGACTTTCTGTCTAGTAAGTGTCTTGGAATACCTCTATTTGGATCTCTTCTCTTTGGGGTACGCTGCACTTCTTGGATCTGTAATTTTAAGTCTTTCATACGAGCTGGGAAATTTTCAGTGATAATTTCCTCCATTAGTTTTTCTCCTCCTTTTTCCTTCTCTTCCTCTCCTGGGACACCCACAACACATATATTCATGCACTTCATATTGTCATTCAATTCCCTGAGTCCTTGCTCATATTTTCCTTTTTTTCCCTATATTTTCTTTTGCTTATAGGATTTCAGATGTTCTGTCCTCCAGTTCACTAATCCTATCTTTTGTCCCACAAAACCTAACATTGTGGGTTTCCATTGTTTTTTCCATCTCTTCTACTGTGCCTTTCATTCCCATAAGTTCTGTGATTTGTTTTTTCAGACTTTAGATGTCTTCTTTTTGTTCATTCCTTGCCTTCTTTATATCCTCCCTCAATACATTGATTTGATTTTTGATGAGGTTTTCCATGTCTGTTTGTATATTCTGAATTAAATGTTTCAACTCCTTTATCTCATTTAAATTGTTGGTTTGTTCCTTTGACTGGCCCATATCTTCAGTTTTCCTAGTGTGATTTGTTATTTTTTTGCTGGTGTCTAGGCATTTAGTTACCTTGATTAGTTTATTCTGGAGATTATTCCTTGCTGGGTGAATTTGTTGTCTGTCTGTTCTCTGACATTCAGTTCAGCTTTTTCTAGACCACTGGCTTAGGTTTTATTTAACAGAGGAGAATTCAGTTCTTGTTTTCTTGTTTCTTGCCCTGCCTGTATGGTGCCTTCCCCCCCCCCGCCACCTTAGGAGGGTCTACGTAGGTATTATAGACCCCAATTGGATTTTCCCAGACCAAACTGGCCCCCTATCAGGGGGAAGGAGTCACCTGTGTCAGTTTTCCCTGAGGGTGAGACCCAGCAGGTTGAAAGACTTTCCTGTCAAATCTCTGGACTCTGTTTTTCTTATCCTGCCCAGTATGTGGCACTTGTCTCCCTGCGGGTCCCATCAGCATAAGATGATAATGGTACCTTTAACTTTGGCAGATTCTCCGTGCTGGGGGCATGGTGGAGACAGAGATGAGGTTGTAGGTTGGTTTTAATGGCTTCAAATTACCAAGCCTTGGTGTCTGAATTCCTTGAGGGAGGGATTCCACCTGAGTTGGGCCTCACCCTCTCCCCTAGGGAAGGCACAGGCTCCAGACAAGCCCCCAAACGAGCTTGTTTCTGCCTATGCCTGGGGCAGTTGCAGCCTGAGAAGCCCTGCCACTGCATCCAAAGGCAGTCAAGCCTTTGTAGACACACAGCCACAAAAACCTCTGTTTCTTTTTCCGTTAGCCCTGCCCCCTCTGCTCCAGGGCAAAAATGAGTGACCTCTGCTTTGACCAGGTTCACCTGAGCTGGGGGCCTATTTTTAGTAGTCAGAATTTGTGAATTAATGCCACAGTTGGCGTTTAGTTGGGCTCAGCCTCTGCTGCCAGTAAAGTCCTTTCCTTTCCTCTCTGGGAAGCAGCCTGTGGGGGAGGGGCACCGGCCACTGCGGCTTGGGGAACGGTTCTGAGGGGGCTCGCAGCCGGTCCAACTTGTCCAGACTGGGGTATGCTGTGTGTCTGGTCACTGACCTGGCCCCAGGAGTTGTTCTATACTCTTTCTGGTTATTTAGTAGCTGTTCTGGAGGACGAACTAAATCCCACACCTTGCTAAGCCGCCATCTTGACACTTCCCTCTGCTGGGAAGCTTTCGATCACTGATTTAATCTCCTTCCTAGTTATTGGTCTGTTGAGATACTCTATTTCTTCTTCAGTCTGTGTAGGTAGTTTATGTGTTTCTAGGAATTTGTCCATTTCATCTAGGTTATCTAATTTGTTGGTGTATCCTCTTAGAATCCCTTATATTTCTGTGAAGTTGGTAGTAATGTCCCCTAGATTTAAGTTATTTACATCATCTCACTTTTTCTTTGTCAGTCTAGTTAAAGGTTTGTCAATTTTATTGATGTTTTCAGTGAATGCACTTTTGGTTCTGTTGATTCTATTTTTTTTAATCTGTCATATATCTTCGCTTTAATCTTTATTTCCTTCCTTTTGATCACTTTGGATTTAGTTTGCTCTTCTTCTCTTAGATATTCCAGTTGTGAAGTTAGCTTTCTGATTTGAGACCTTTCTTATTTTATTATTATTATTATTTTTTACATGGGCAGGCACCGGGAATTGAACCCGGGTCCCCAGCATGGCAGGTGAGAATTCTGCCACTGAACCACCATCACACCGCCTCCTTTTTAATTTTAATGTAAGCATTTAGAGCTCTTAATTTCCCTTTGAGTGCTGCATTTGCTACATCCTGTAAGTTTTGGTACTTTGTGTTTTCACTTTCATTTGCTTCATTTCCATTATGATTTCTTCCATGGATTGTTTAAGAATACATTGTTTACTATAATTATGAACAAGGATAGTGCTACACTGTCACATAGAACTATATGTATGGAGAAGAAATCCTGTTTGCAAAGGCACAGTAAAGTCGCATTTTAGAGACTACAGGCAATAAAGCTAACAATAAATCTTATCTAACCCAAAACATAACAAAAATACATTGTTTAAATGAGCATGATTGCTGAGTCATTTATTGATATTTCTTTTAGTCTTTAGTATTTTAGAGGAGCTAGAAGTGAAAACCTAAAATTGTGGAACAATAGCCCATACCAAACTCTGAAATTTGTTCTGCAACTAATTTTTGCTATGTGCTTTGAAATTTATTGCTTTTTTGTATATAATTTATTTTTCACAAGAAAGAAAAAAAGTCTGTTGTGATGATAAATGCACAACTATATCATGATATTGTGAATCATTGATTGTACACTTTGGGTGATTACATGGTATGTGAATATATAATATATATCAATAAAAAATAAATAATTAAGAAAGGAACAAAGTTCAAATGTATCTTACAATATGAATGAACTTTGATGACATAATACTGAGCAAAATAAACCAAACTCAAAAAGACAGATATTGTATGATTCTACTTGTATGAAGTAACTAGAATAAGCAAATTCATAGAAACAGAAAATAGATTACAGGTTTCCACCAGTTGGGTGGGGCACGGTGATGAGGAGTTAATGGTTAATGGGTAATTTCTGTTTGGAGTGATGGAAAAGTTTTGGCAATGGATGGGGTAACAGTCATTGCCAATATAATCAGCACCACTGAACTGTATATTTGAAAGTAGTGAAAGTGGGAAAAATTACGTAAAAATATACCTTCTTTCATGCTCTTAAGAAACTAGAAGTGAGAGGGAAGAATGAGAAGTGTTAAGATGCCCCCAGTCATGATATCTAAGACTAGAGCAGCTCTGACCAAGCAAGAAATTAGATGGTGTCAGATGTGCATGTGCTCTGAGATGAGGTGTAAAATTTGCAGACAGAATGGATGTGAGGTGAAGAAAAACAGAGAATTCAAGAAGCACAACAAAGCTGTGTCCTGTCAGGATGGAGTCTTTGTTATTGGGAAGAGGGAAAATGGTGGGGGATCAAGTTCAAGGAGGAGTGTAGAGTTCTGTTTTGGCACCATAGATGCCCACATAGACATATTCTCTAGACAGCTGTATGTGAATATGGACTAAATGGAAAAGATTATTATATAATGGAAACTACTCAATATGAGCAGTGAGCAGATGAGTTGCTGAAGAATGCAAGTAGTCAAAGGATGGACCCTGGGGAAACAGTAATATTTAGGGATTTTGGAGAAAAAGAGAATCCATCTAGGAGACATAGAAGGAAAGGTAACGTACAAAAGAAAAAGGAGAATGTGAGTAACCAGGGGCCAAGTTATGGAAACATTCAAGAAGTAAAGAGGGACCAACTGTGTCAAATGCAGGAGGTAGAGTAAATGAGAGGGAGATAAGAGAATCATTGGGGTATTGGAAATGTTCTAAAATTATATTGGGTTGATGGTTCCTTAACACTGCACATTTACCAAAAATTAAATGAATTGTCTATTTAAATCAGGTGAAATTTTATCATGGAAATTACACTTCAGTAGAGTTGTTTAAAAGAACGTTCAGGGCAGGTGTTCTAGTTTGCTAGCTGCAGGAATGCAATATACCAGAAACAGAATGGCTTTTAAAAAAGGGAATTTAATAAGTTGCTAGTTTACAGTTCTAAGGCTGAGAAAATGTCCCAATTAAAACAAGTCGATAGAAATGTCCAGTCTAAAGCATCCAGGGAAAGATACCTTGGTTCAAGAAGCCCAATGAAGTTCAGAGTTTCTTTCTCAAGTGAGAAGGCACATGGTGAACACAGTCACAGTTTCTCTCTCATCTGGAAGGGCACATGGCAAGCACAGTGTCATCTGCTAGCTTCTTCTCCTGACTTCCTGTTTCATGAAGCTCCCTGGGAGGCATGTTACTTCTTCATCTCCAAAGGTCACTGGCTGGTGGACTCTGCTTCTCGTGGCTATGTCATTCTGCTCTGCTGTCTCTGAATCCTTCATTCTCCAAGATGTTTCCTCTTTTATAGGACTCTAGAAACTTATCAAGACCCACCCAAATGGGTGGAGACACGTCATCACCTAATCCAGTTTAACAACCACTCTTGATTAAATCACACCTCCAGGGAGATGATCTGATTACAGTTTCAAACATACAGTATTGAATAGGGATTACTCTGCCTTTATGAAATGGGATTTAGATTAAAACATGGCTTTTCTAGGGGACGTACATCCTTTCAGACCAGCACAGCGGGCAATGGTGGTGCAGTGGCAGAGTTCTCACCTGCCATGCCAGAGACCCGGGTTCATTTCCCGATGCCTGCCCATGGGGAAAAAAAAAAAGAATTTCACATATATTTGGATATAATCAACCTCTTTTACTCTCAAGTATCCACTCAGGGGAAATGAAAACCATATTTATAATAAGGATTTGTATGTTAGTATTCATAATACCCCAGATTTTAAATGTTCACTAAGAGGAAAGTAAACATTTTATGAGAAAAATAAAATAAGGTAAAATAAATTAAAAATAAAAAAAACGTTGTTTAGTTTCCACATATTTTTTAATTTTCTGTTTCCCCCTCTACTGTTGATTTCTAGCTTCATTCCATTGTGGTCAGAAAATAATTTCAGTATTTTTTAATTTATTGAGATTTGTTCTGTGTTCTAACATTTGGTCTTTCCTGGAGAATGATCCATGTGTATTAAAGAAGAATGTGTATTCTGCTGCTGTTGGGAGAAGTGTTCTATATATCTGCCTGTTATTTCTAGTTGGTTTTAGAGGATCATTCAAGTCTTCTACTTCCTTATTAATTGTCTATCTAGATGTTCTGTCTATTATTGAAAGTGGTGTATTGAAATCTCCTTGTATTCATGTATTCCTCCCTTCGAATCTGCCAATATTTACTTCATATATTTTGGGCTCTGCCATTTGGTACATAGATATTTATAATGTAAATATTCTTGTTGTTGAATTGACCCTTCTATCAATATATAGTGACTTTTTTGTCTTTCATAACAGTTTTTCTCTTAAAGTCTATTTAATGTGATATTAGTATAATAACCCCAGTAAAATTGCACCTTTTTTTGATGAAATTTTGCTGAGATATATTCACATACTATACAAACCATCCAGAGTATACAATCACTGGCTCACAGTTTCATCACTTAATTGTGCATGTATCCCCATGATCAAATTTAGAACATTTTCATTACTCAAGAAAAGAAATAAAAATTAAAAAGAGCACTTAAATCCTCCATACTTCTTATCCCCCCTATTATTGTCCCATAGTATTGGTGCATTACATTAGTTACTGTTGATGAAAGAGTATTAAAATATTACTCTTAAGTATAGTCCGTAGTTTGCAGTAGGTGCATTTTCCCCCATATACCGCTCTATTAACTCCTTGTAATAGTGTCATATATTTGACATAGTTCATGAAAGATTTTTTTTGTATTTATGCAGTAAATCACAGACACTGAGGACAAATTGTATGATCTCATTATATGAACTAATTATAATATGTAAACTCATAGACATAAAATAAAGAATATAGGTTAGCAGGATATAAGATGAAGCTAAAGAATGAGAAGCTGTTGCTTAATATGTGCAGAATATTTAACTAGTTGAACTTTAAAACATTTGGAAATGTACAGAGGTGATGGTAGCACATTATTGTGAGAATAATTAACAGTTCTGAATGGAGTGTGAATGGAGTGAAAGAGGGAAATTTGGAGTCATGTATGTCACCAGAAGGAAAGTTGGAGGTTAAAACATGGGAATTTATGACATAGTGCATCTTGTGGATAATGCCTGTGATAACTGAGTTACGTGTTCCTGTATCCAGCTAGTGATATGACAGAGATTTCCTTCAGTGCCAGGAGCTAACAAAAACAAACAAAGCATAAGGCATCTTTCACAGTCTTTGCAAATTGACTCTGCTTTGGTTGGTGGTTTCCTTCAGAGCATAGCCCTCCTATCAAGAATATCAGTCCGAGGTGAATGGAAGCACAGGGTCCTCTCTGTCTTTTCTGAACCTGGGTGGAGCTTTGGAGCCTGCTTCTTGTCCTTTGCTTGCACTTGTTCCTGGCCTTAGAAATTCCTGTTTATGGTTTTCAGGAGTTGGAATGCCCTCCTCTACTCCCTTTGAGATAGACTTTCACCATCTTCTGGGTACCCTATTGTATGACTTAGTGCGAGTAGTCCTTTTCCCCAGGCTGCTTCAACTTAATTGTTTCTTAAGCTGCTTTAGCTGTCCACAAGCTGCTTCTCTGCCTTCAGGACAAATTCTGGAAGGACTAGCTGGAGGCAGGATTCCTGGTTCAGTCTTTCAGGCTTTTGCTGGATAGATTGGCACTGACATACAGGCATACCAGCATAGGGTTACTCTGCTCTCTCTGGGATAGGGGAAGGGACCTACAATGGGAGTATAGGCTGGCTCCATACGATGCTGGGGAGGGACTGAGGGATGGACTAGCAAAGGCTTCGCCTAGTGTTTTTCAGGCTGCTTTTTCTTGATTTGCCACTTTCCTAGTGATTGTCCCCTTTAACTTTTTTCCAGTATTTTGAGGAAGATGGCTCTGCAAGTTTTTGCTAATTGTTCAAAGAGTCTATGGAGTGTGAGGGCAGTCTGGAGTGCTTTAGACTCTCATCTTGATCGACTAGAAGTCACCCGTGTTCCATTTTATCTTCTAATTTCCTTACTTTTTTTTTTTTTTTTTAATTTGCATATGGGCAGGAGGCACCAGGGATCGAACTCCAGACCTCCAGCACGGCAGGTCAGAGCTCTGCCTGCTGAGCCACGGCAGCCGCCCTGTTCTTTTTTTTTAATTGAGATATCTTCACACTTACATTTTATACATGGTGTACAATCAGTGGCTCACAATATCATCGCATAGTTGTGTATTCATCACCATCATCATTTTTTAGAACGTTTGCATCCCTCCAGAAAAAGAAATAAAAAGAAAAAAACTCATACATACTATACACCTTACCCCTCCCTCTTATTGACCACTAGTGTTTCCATCTACCCAATTTATTTTACCTTTTGTCCCCCTATTACTTTATTTTTTTACACATCTGTCCAAACCCTGGATAAAAAGAGCATCAGACACAAGGTTTTTACAATCATACAGTCACATTGTAAGCATTATATTTTTATACCATCGTCTTCAAGAATCTAGGCTACTGGAACACAGCTCAACAGTTTCAGATACTTCCCTCTAGCCACCCCAATACACCATAAGCTAAAAAGGGATATCTGTATAATAGTATTGGAAATTTCAGATTTCACATAGAAATTCATATTTCTTCATTTTTTTTGTAAAATGAGACGATCTGACAACTCTGGGCTTTAATTTCCACAGGGAGGGAACTACATGTTGCTCATTCAGTCTAGTTTGCCATTACAGGCCCACTCCCCACAATATTCATCACTCTTAACCCACTCTTACCCATATGCTTAGCTGGCTTCACATTTGTTACATGCTGATCCCTGAGGCATCAAAGTTTGACCCCTGCTGGTTTCATACTCTTTAGGATCTCCAGTTTCAGTTCTCATGCTATTAGAATTTCTCCTGTTCTCTGCGTATCAAGTTGGGCTTGATTATATAGCCCAACCCCCCCTTTTAAAACTTTTTTCTTATAGAAATTATAGGCTTACAGAAAAATCATAAATAAAATACAGAGTTCCCACTTACTACCCTATTGACACTTTTATAGTCCCCATTTTTTCCCTTTATTATTTTTTTAAACATTTTTTATTGTGAAATATATATACAAAACAATGATAAATTTCAAAGTACATTTTAACAGTTTTAGAATAAATTTCAAAATAAGGTATGGGTTCCACCATTTCAGGTGTTTCCTTCTAACTGCTCTAAGACACTGGAGACTAAAAAGAAGCATCAGTATAATGGTTCAGCAGTCATACTGATTTGTTAAATCCTGTCTTCTCTGATACAACTCCTTCTTTGATTCTTTTCCCACTTTTTTTTTCATTTTTAAAAAAAATTTTTATTGACAAATCTTCACACATGTACAGTCTACACATGGTGTACAATCAGTGGCGCATTACATAATTGTGTATTTACCACCATGATCATTTTTAGAACATTTGATCACTACGTAAAAAGAAATAATTCCCATACCCTTTACCCCTCCCTCTCATTGACCACTAGTTTTTCAATTTACCCAATTTATTTTACCCCTTGCCCCCACTATTATTTATATATTTTTAATCCATATTATTTTACTCATTCGTCCATATTCTGGATAAAAGGTCTTCTCCTTTTAAAGATATTTAAGCAATGGCCATTCTAACTTCTTCACATTGAACAGGACTGTTGACATTATGGGGTAGAAGGATGCAACTGGTGGATACTTTTGGAGAGACTGGTAACTCTGGATTTCAGGGCTTATTTGGCCTAGGAACCACCTGGAAGTTATAGGTTTTTGAAAAATAAACTTAATGAGTGAAACTTTTATAGAGTCTCAGATAGAGCCCTGGGTATTCTTTAGGGTTTACAGGAATTTTTGTTGGTTGGGGCTTGGTATACCATGGCAATTGGCAATATCTAGCTGAAGCTTGCAGAAGAGTAATGTCCAGAATAGTCTCAAAACCTCCAGAATAGACTCTCAATTCTTTTTGGACTCTCCTAGATGCTAATACCTTATTTTGTTAACATTTCTTTTCCCCTTTTGGTTAGGAGGGTGTTGTCGATCCCACAGTGCCAGGGCCAGGCTCATCCCTATCCCTGGGAGTTATGTCCCATGTTGCCAGGAAGACTTTCACCCCTGGATGTCATGTCCCATGTAGAAGGGAGGGTAATGGTTTTCCTTGCAGAGTTGGGCTTAAAGTGAGAGGCCACATCTAAGCAACAAAAGAGGTCCTCTGGAAGTAACTCTTATGCATAACCATATGTAGGCTTAGCTTCTCCGCTACAGAAATAAGCTTCACAAGACAAGCCTCCAAATCTAAGGCTTTCAGGGGTGTAAATATCCCTGGCAACATGGGACAGAAATCTTGGAATGAACCAGAACCCAGCATCAAGGATTTGAGAAAGCCTTCTTGACCAAAGGGGGGAAGAGAGAAGTAAGACAAAATAAAGTTTTGGTGGCTGAGAGATTTCACACACAGTCGAGAAGTTACTCTGGAGGTTATTATGCATTCTATAGATACCCCTTTTTAGTTTATGGTACACTGGAGTGGGCAGAGGGAAGTACCTGAAACTCTTGAGCTGTGCTCCAGTAGCCTTGATTCTTGAAGACAGTTGTATAAAGATACAGCGCTTACAGTGTGACTGCCTAATTGTGAAAATTTTGTGTCTCATGCTCTAGGTTATGGACAGATGAGTAAAAAAATGTGGATAAATAAATAAATAATGGGGGGACAAAGTAAAATAAATTGGATAGATCGAAATACTTGTGGTCAATGAGAGGAAAGAGTAATGGTGTATCATATGTATAAGTTTTTTCTTTTTTCTTTATTTCTTTTTCTGGAATGATGCATATGTTCTAAAAAAATGAATACACCATTATGTGATGATATTGTGAGCCATTGATTGTATACCATGTATGGAATGAATGTGTGTGAAGATTTCTCAATAAAAATATTTAAAAAAAAAAAAAAGTCAAGGGTTTGGCCTAGTGACTTGAGAGTTCCTAATGTTTGAGACAGAATCAGGGGTTTCCCTGTACAGTCCCACTTCTTTTGTTTTTGTTTTTTTAAATATTTTTATTGTAAACAACAAACATACAAACGTTCTTGACATGGTTACAATCAGTGGCTTACAATATCATCATATAGTTGTATATTCATCACCATGATCATTTTTTTAAACATTTGCATCTCTCCAGCAAAAGGAAGAAAAAAGAAAACACTCATACAAGCCATATCCCTTAAATCTACTGTATTTATTTTAACCTTTGTTCCCCCTATTATTTGTTTATTTCTTATCCATGTTTTTACTCATCTGTCCATGCCATAAATAAAGGGAGCATCAGACACAGGTTTTCACAATCATATAGTCACATTGTGAAAGCTATATCATTATACAATCATCTTCAAAAAACATGGCTACTGGAATATAGCTCTACAATTTTGTGTATTTCCATCTAGTCACTCTAATACACCATCAACTATGAAGGGGATATCTATATAATGCATAAGAGTAACCTTCAGGATAACCTCTCAACTCTGTTTGAAATCTCTTGGCCACTGACACTTTATTTTGCTTTAGTTCTCTCTTTCCCCTCTTGGTTGAGGTTTCCTCAATCTCTCTCTTTTTTTTTTTTTTTTTAGTAGGCTTGACCTATCTTTTGTGGGGTTAAGTTTCATATAACAAACCCCAAGATTGGGGATGGGGACTTTGTAAATAGTATTTTATTCACTGTTCAAATCACTCTGGGATTTATTGGGGCCTCACTCTGGACAAACCAACAAAATCTCATGTCCTACCCAAGGTTCCATGTACTTATGGTGTTCAGTTAAGCTGTCTACAT
Source organism: Myrmecophaga tridactyla (assembly GCA_004026745.1). Classification (NCBI taxonomy): domain Eukaryota; kingdom Metazoa; phylum Chordata; class Mammalia; order Pilosa; family Myrmecophagidae; genus Myrmecophaga; species Myrmecophaga tridactyla. The sequence goes on along the minus strand of PVIY010019356.1, from coordinate 10,158 downwards.
AAGTTATATTAGGAAATGCACTAGTCAAAATATAAATTTTGTACCAAATAAACATTTTTTGCTTTAGTCTCACACATAAGTTAAATTTTTAAAATATTAATTACCGTCTATTTTCCGCACCCTGCAGTAATGACATTCCTTTGTTCTTCCTCATGCAAAAACATTTCTAAAATTTGTACATTTAGTCACTATCATTATACACTCTAGGCATTCCTAGATTATACCGTCTCAATCTTTATCGTCTGTCTTTCTTTCTGATTTCATTTGTGCCCCCAGCCCTCCACCCTCTATCATTCTCACATTCAGCTTCATTCAGTGTTTTAACATAATTGTATTACAGTTAGGTAGTATTGTGCTGCCCATTTCTGAATTTTTACATTCAGTCCTGTTGTACAATCTGTATCCCTTCAGCTCCAGTTATCCAATATCTTACCCTATTTCTATCTCCTGATGGTCTCTGTTACCAGTGAAATTCTCCAAGTTTATTCACTGATGTCAGTTCATATCAGTGAGACCATACAGTATTTGCCCTTTAGTTTCTGGCTAATCTCACTCAGCATAATGTCCTTAAAGTCCATGATGTACATTGTTACATACTTCAGAACTTTATTCTGTCTTACGGCTGCATAATATTCCATCATATGTATATACACATGTATATATGTATATACACAATTTCTTTAGCCTTGTCTGTTGGTGGACATTTTGGCTGTTTCCATCGCTTCACAATTGTAAATAATGCTGCTATAAACATTGGTGTGCAAATGTCCTCAATCTCTTGATGCTGAGTCCAAGCTTATTCTAGGATTTCTGTCCCATGTTGCCAGGGAGTCATGTCCCACATAGAGGGGGTAGGGCAATGAGTTCGCTTGCTGTGTTAGCTGAGAAAGTGAGAAAGAGGCCACATTTGAGCAACAAAAGGGTTCTCTGAGGGTTACTCTTAGGCATAATTTTAAGTAGGCTTAGCCTATCCATTGCAGGGTTAAGTTTCATAGGGGCAAACCCCAAGATTGAGGGCTTGGCCTATTGATTTGGTTGTCCCCACTGCTTGCAAGAATATCAGGAATTCTCCAAATGGGGAAGTTGAATATTTCCCACCTTTCCCCATCCCCCCAAGGGGACTTTGCAAATACTTCTTTATTCACTGTTCAAATCACTCTGGGCTTTATCAGGGCATCACACTAACCTGGACAAACCAACAAAATTTTGTGCCCTTTGTAAGATTCCATCTACTTATGGTGTTCAATTAAACTGTCTATATAAGCTAAGTTAGGAAATGGACTGGTCAAAATATAAATTTTGTACCAAATAAACATTTCTTGCTTTAGTGTCACACAGAAGTAGAAGTTTTAAAATATGAATGACCATCTATTTTCAACACCCGCAATATTGACATTCCTTTTTTCTTCCTCATTCAACCCCCCTTTTTAATTGAATATTTTTTCCTTCCAGGATCTTAGTAGCATTGGTCCTGCTTATGACAACCAAAAACAAAGCAGTGCTGTGTCTACCAGTGGGAATCTAAATGGTAAGTGTTTATCTCATTCCTGAAATACTTGTAAGCTTTTGAGTCCAAATGTGCCTACAGTTGAGAATTCTTTCAGTGAATCCTTAAGTGGATGTTTACTGAGATGCTTTTAAGTCCAAAACTCAAATTTTAGGAGCTAGCCAAGGATTTGGCGGATGGTAATTGAGAGGAACTTTTGTTACTTTATATCACAGGTTTAAGTGAGACAGATTAGCATAAAACAAAGTGCAATTTTAAGGTCAAACTTTAATGTGTGTATTAGCTTCTTTATCTTTATATTCGTAACTATTTGGAAAGATTGAGTTGCTCTTCACTCTTTCCCTCTAATTAACTGTTAATTACCTTTTATCTTCCTATGCCCATCTTTAATTTTTCTTGCCCCGAACCTTCAGGTTGTTCAGAAAGTGAGTTTCAAAGGACAGTATTTCTATATTGATCATCTGCTGTAGCATGCTTTTATTTGGTAACCTGTTCTAGGGAATGCCCTTCATTACTAATAAGAATGGGTGGCTGGGAGATAGCTGACACATGGCATCATTAACTTGTCTTTTGGAGGGTAGCATCTTAAACAACTAATCTTTCCACTGTTATTAATATTCTCAAATGAGTTGGAAATTATTAAGTATACTGTTTATCTTTTTATATTATTTTTACCTTTTTAACTGTTAAATTTGACAAATACATGGTGCCACTTCTGTTCTTACAGGTGGAGCCTCTTTTGGAGGTGAATTCCTCCTCTGTCTTCTTTCAGCCTCTCAGACTTAAGTATTTTGTGGTTTGAAAATGCTTTTTGCTGAGTTGTGGTAGAAGCTAAAACTAAGTAAAATTTTTAAAGCGTTATGAAAATGGTATCAATAGCACTTTATTATGAAATAGTAGTTACACTTTAGTGTTTTAGTATTAGAAGCTTGTACATTGTCATATTCTGCCTAACATGGCCAGCAGTCCCCTTAGTGGTGCTTGTTCTGTCGAAGATAAATCTAAAACTTCTTTATTCAAATAATTAAAATGCAAGTGACAATTAAAAAAACTATTCAAGAATAAAGGTAGCTCAAACTAGAGATGTTGATGTTGCGATATTAAAATCTTTTATGGGAAATAGGAGTAACTTCTGATTATGATGTGTTCATAAAAGGGATTTCTGCATAGATCTGGTCCTGTTTATGCAGAATATGATCTACCCTCCACGTCTTGATCCTTTTTATTGCAGCAGAACTGCTGATAATTTCCAAGCTTGCCCTAATTTAAGACAGTAATTTGCAGCTGTTTAAAGAAAGGTGTTTTCCTACAGTTCAAGGACATTCTATGGAAGGGGTAGAAACAAACCGAGGGGAATGACAGAACTGGACAAAAATTTCAAAATGCTTATTTCAGAAAATCTACAAGGCAGTGTCCCTTATGGCCTTAGTATGTGGCTATATTTTGTTCTGCATAAACTATGTAAATTGTCTATTAGTATTATTTGCTCTTAATTCCGCAAGCCAGATTAGTCTAACCTGTATTTGTATGCATTGGCGTGGTCTTAGTAATTACTGTATTTATATTGGATTTGAAGCTAAAAATTGCCTACTAAATTTAAAGCCTTCAGTCTTACTTGAATAATGCACAGCTACACTGGTATCAAGCAGTACTGGAGAGAAACACCTTTTTTACTACTTCTGTTTTTGTTTTCCATGTTTGATGTACTTTTGTTGTGTTGGATATTCAAGTTAAGTGACTTAGAAGATATCTTTATTATGTTTATGGAATAATGTGAAGTTCAAACGAACATCTTCTTACAGTGAGACTATTCTCTTTTTATGTATGTTTCTATTGATTTGGGTGGCAAAAACTTCATCCATGCAGTTTTTCTCCTTTTAGCTGTGAGTTTCTGGAACCTGAACGAGTGGAAGTGCATTTGTGTCACATCTTCAGAAAGTGTACTAGTCATTGCACTTAATTAAGAAAAGAAAAAATTGAAAATGTCACAGATATCATTAGCGCTAGGTTCATTTGAAATTACTGCCATTTATTTGGAACAAGGTTGAAATCCATAATGCTTTCAAAAGGAAGTCCTCCTATGGTGTTACACAAATGCACATTGAGTGTGTTAATCCTAATAGAATTTCAGTATCCACAGCTGGTTGAAAAATGACCCACCTTCTCTTCAAGGAGGAATTGCAGCAGGAAGCAGTGGAAAAGGAAGAGGAGCTAAGCGTAAACAACAGGATGGAGGGACCACAGGGACCACCAAGAAGGCCCGGAGGTGGGGAGAACACTCACCCCCACCCACCACTATTTGAGTATTCTTTGGTGCTGGCAAAGTCCACTAGAGGGATAAGAGCTGTGTTCTGCACTAAAGCAGGTGTCTGAGATTAAAACTTGTTCATTTATCCTAAACCTTGATCATTTTAAGGGGTAAAAGAATCCCAGTCTAGGTGTCCTGTTTTTCTAACTTGTTAACTATAAAAACTGGCCCCTTGAGAGCAGCCTCTGGTGATAAGCCTGGGGAATAAAGTTCTGTTAATGCATCTCGAGAAAGTGTAGATGGGGAGAATGAGTGAAACTAATATTGAATGATAGATCCTGTACTTAAACTTTCTGCTGCTTCCCTTCCTTTTGCACAATACTGAGGTGATGAAATCTAGATCACTTCTTGTTTAGATTGGCATCAGATAGAAAGTGCTCATTTCTCTGAACTTCTGTTCATTTGTTTATAACAGTAAATATCCTGAAGGCAATCCCCACCTTCCTATCCTCTCTCTCTCCTACCATGTTATTGCTCAGTTTCACAGACATCAGTTCATGTTCATAGACCACCGGGAAGATTCCTACACAACACAGATTTAAAGTGCTTTGCTAAGTAAAACTAAGCATTTTCATTTCCCTGCAGAGGACAGGATGATCTATTGGTTTTTTTGCATGGGCAGGCACCGGGAATCGAACCCAGGTCACCAGTATGGCAGGCAAGAACTCTGCCTGCTGAACCACCTTGGCCCCCACCTTTTTTAATTTTTTTTTTTTTTTAGGATGATCTATTTTTAATAATGAAAATCATTTGGGAAGTTATATGTATTCAGCTGAAATCTCATTCAGAGGCCTTTATTGCAGAATTGTTGGCAGCTGAACTAGAGGAGTTTCCATTTCTTGATTTTATTTTTTCCTTTCTTCAGTGACCCTTTGTTTTCTGCTCAGCGTCTTCCTCCTCATGGCTATCCCTTGGAACACCCATTTAACAAAGATGGCTATCGGTATATTCTAGCTGAGCCCGATCCCCACGCCCCTGACCCTGAGAAGCTTGAACTCGACTGCTGGGCAGGAAAACCTATTCCTGGAGACCTCTATAGAGCCTGCTTATATGAACGGGTTTTGTTAGCACTACATGATCGAGGTATGTAAGGTGTTAATAATGATGTTGGATCCAGTGTTTCTTTAAACTACTGTCATCAACTTTGTTCAGTCTAGAATTAGATGTACGTGTCTGTATACTACCACCCGACTTAACCACCTCCGACTAGACTCATCAGAATGTACAAGAAGTAATTTCCTTCTCTATCTTTTCCTGTAAGCTCTAACCATTTTATGTGAAAGGTTTTTAAAAAATGTCTTTTCAACCAATTTTTAACTTCCAGTGAAGTTGCAAAAATAATACATAGTTTCCACATATCCTTTATCATCCTTCACCTAATTAATGGTGATTAGGTGATTTAATAGTGATTAAAACCAGAAACTTAATATTGGTAAATAGTATCAACTAAACTAAGGACCTTATTTGAATTGCACCTGGTTTTCCACTAATGCCCTTTTTTCTGGGATCTCACATCACATTTAGCCATTTCTTCTTGGTCACTTGCAATCTCTAACATTTCTTCAGTTATTACTTGTCTTTCATAACCCTGACATTTTTAAATGTATTAATCAGAAATTTTGTTGAATGTCCTCAGTGAAAGTTTATCTCATGTTTTCTCTTGATAACTGAGATAGGGCATGGTTGTAAGAATACCACAGAAATTAATCCTCCTCAGTGTATTGTTTCATGGGGTTTATGGATATTTATTTTGTTCTATGGGGTATAAGCCAGTAATTTCATTGTTTTGTTGCTTACGTTATTCCAGCTTGGCCTTCAGGAGCTTCTTTTGTTTGCCACCACCCCTCGCCCCCCACCCCCAATTTTTTTCAGTACTTCCTTACTTTCTGTCATCACAAGATATTCCAGGCTCATCTTGGATTTTCCCTGCCCCAGCCCTGGTTATAAACTACTTCTCCAAGGAGCCCTGATTTCTTTGATAAGAGAATGGTATTTAGAAATTAAGATCTAAGTGGTATGCATGCTCATTGTTACCAGGGTGTCATTGCTTCTAGATTCCCTCTGTGGACAGAGGAAGTATGTGTGTATACTAACCCACATGTGTACCCACGACTGTACTGACTTTGTACAGATGTCTTAGATTCTGGTTGAATACTGCTGGGTTTGTTCCAGCATTTCCTCTTTCCCCATCGGCAAGAAACGTGGTTCTAATAATCTATAATGTATTTAGTTATTCATTCTCTTCTATTACACAAATAAAAATTAAAGTTTCAGAATTGCTAACCCCTGTGAGAAATATTTTCTAACTAGATTACAGCATTTATATACTCATCTTTTTTTAATTAACCCTGATGATTAAAGATTCTGTTTTCCAAATTAACTTAGACTCGTCCTTTTCTTCCCTACCTCCTTCAGTGTGGTTGTGTTTTTCATTTATAATATAGTTAGGTTCATTTGTTAGTGTTTGTATTGGGTTTTCGGTTGTGTATGTGTTTGTGTGTGTGTGTTGGTAGGGGAGGGCACGTAAAGACTATGTGAAGCTTTACTTGTGGTTCTGAGAGTCAGAATTATACAAAAGATTTACTCAAAGTGTCACTGTCTCCTCAACCCTGCTATCCTATTCTCATTCCCTCTTTTTTCCCCACTGCTTTCCCGCCTACCTCCTATAGGTTACCAGTCTCATTAGTTTCTGTTTATCCTTCATGTATTTCTTTTGTACAGATGAGCAGATGCATGCATTTTCTTGTATCTCCTTTTCATAAGTGGCATCATACTATAGTCTTTTTGCATTTTGATTTACATATGTCCTTGAAAATAATCCATATCCATTTTTTCCCCCAGCTTCATGATATTCTATTGTGTGGATATGCCACAGTTTATTCAAATACTCATTGTAGATTGTTTCCAGTATTTTGCAGTTACAAACACTGTGGCCATGAATAACCTTCAGTTTATGTATTTTTGTATCATTGACAGTATATTTGAAGGGTACATTACTAGACATAGGATTGCTGGGCTGAAAGGTAAGTACATGTCAAGTTTTGTTAGATATTGCCAAGTTTTCCTTCAGAATGGTTGCACCAATTTGTACCAGCAATGTAGCGAGTGTTTGTTTCTCTACATGCATCACCAAACAGAATGTGTTGCCCTGTTTTTTTTTTTTTTAAACTTTGAAGTAGTTCCTGCAAAAACTAATTTGTATTTCTAGTGTTAATCAGTGGGACACATAGGTCTTATGTAACCCCTTTCCATCTTGTTCACATTCCGTATGGTAATATTACTTATAGACCCACTAGCGAACTGTCTTCACTTGTATCTATTCCCTAACATTCAAGTTTCATCCTCATTAGCTAACTGTTCATCCATCTTTAGCTTCTGTGTATCTCCACGTCCCTATATACTGTATTATAAGCCTCTGATTTTACCTTTACTGTAGTCATAAAAGTGGAGTCATATACAGTATCTATCCTTTTGTGTTTGGCTTATTTCACTCAGCAATTATGTTCTCAAGGCTCATCCATCTTATCTTGTGTTTCAGGACGTCATCTCATCTTACTACTCCATAATATCCCATCGTATGTATATACCATATTCTGTTAATCCATTCATCTATTGATGGGCATTTGGTTTGTTTCTATCTTTTGGAGATTGTGAATAATGCTGCTCTGAACATTGGTGTACAAATGTCTGTTTATGTCATTGCTTTCTGTTCTTCTGGGTATATACCAATTAGTGCTATTGTTGGGTCATGGGGGAACTCGATATTTAGTTTCCTAAGGAACTGCCAAACTGTCTTCCATTGCAGCTGCACCATTATACATTCCCACCAACAGTGCATAAGTGTCCCAATTTCTCCACATCCTCTCCAACATTTATAGTTTCCTCTTTGTTTAATAGCACCCATTCTCATAGGTGTAAGGTGATATCTCATTGTAGTCTTGATCTGTATTTATAGCCAGTGAAAATGAACATCTCTTCATGTGCTTTCAGCCATCTGTATTTGCTCTTCAAAAAAATGCCCATTCATATCTTTAGTCCTTTTTTTTTTTTTTTTTTTTAACATGGGCAGGCACTGGGAATCGAAAACCCAGGTCTCCAGCTTGGCAGGCAAGAATTCTGCCGCTGAGCCACCATTGCGCTGTCCCTTTAGCCCATTTTATGATTGGGTTGTTTGTTGTTTTGTTGTTGAGTTGTATGATTTCTTTATGTATACAGGATATCAAACCTTTGTCTGATATGTGATTTCCAAATATTTTCTCCCGTTGAGTTGGCTACTTCTTCACCTTTTTGATAAAGTCTTTTGAGGTGCAGAAGCATTTGATTTTGAGGAGTTCCCATTCATCTATTTTTCTCTTGTTTCCTGTGCTTTGAGTGTAAAGTTTAGGAAGCTCCCTCCTATTACTAGGTCTTGAAGATGTTTCCCTACATTTTGTTCTAGAAGCTTTATGGTACTAGTTTTTATATTTAGGTGTTTGATCCACTTTGAGTTAATTTTTGTATAGGGTGTAAGGTAAGGGTCCTCTTTCATTCTTTTGGCTATTGATACCCAGTTCTCCCATGCCCATTTATTGAAAAGTGTCTTTTGTCCCAGTTCAGTGGATTAGGGGTCAAAAATCAGTTGACCAAAGGATTGAGTGGTCTATTTCTGCACTCTCAATTCGATTCCATTGGTCAGTACTTCTGTCTTTGTGCCAGTACCATGCTGTTTTTTTTTTTTATTAATTAAAAAAAATTACAAGAAACACAAACATTCCCAACACATACACTCAGCAATTCACAATATCATCACATAGTTGCATATTCGTCATCATGATCATTTCCCAGAACATCAGCATCAGTTCAGAAAAAGAAATAAAAAGACAACAGAAAAATATAACAAACAGAAAAAAAAAATTTTACAGGCCATACCCCTTACTAATCCGTTTCATTGATCGCTAGCATTTCAAACTAAATCTATTTTATCATTTGTTCCCCCTATTATTTATTTTTATTCCATATGTTCCTCTCCTCTGTTGACAAGGTAGATAAAAGGAGCATCAGACACAAGGTTTTCACAATCACACAGTCATACTGTGAAAGCTATATCATTATACAATCATCATCAAGAAACATGGCTACTGGAACACAGCTCTACATTTTCAGGCAATTCCCTCCAGCCTCTCCATTACATCTTGGATAACAAGGTGATATTTACTTAATGCATAAGAATAACCTCCAGGATAACCTCTCTACTCTGTTTGGAATCTCTCAGCCATTGACACTTTGTCTCATTTCACTCTTCCCGCTTTTGGTCGAGAAGGTTTTCTCAATCCCTTGATGCTGGGTCTCAGCTCATTCTAGAGTTTTTCTCAATACCTTGATGCTGAATCTCAGCTCATTCTGGGATTTCTGTCCCACACTGCCAGGAAGATCCACACCCCTGGTAGTCATGTCCCACGTAGACAGGGGGAGGGTGGTGAGTCTGCTTGCTGTGTTGGCTGGAGAGAGAGGCCACATCTGAGCAACAAAAGAGGTTCTCTTGGGGGTGACTCTTAGGCTTAATTTTAAGTAGGCTTGACCTGTCCCCTGTGGGATTAAGTTTCATATGAACGAACCCCAAGACTGGGGGCTCAGCCAATAGCTTTGGTTGTCCACACTGCTTGTGAGAATATCAAGAATTCAACTTGGGGAAGTTGAGTTTTCCCACGTTCTCACCATTCCCCGAAGGGGAATTTGCAAATACTTTTCCACTCACTGATCAGATCACTCTGGGATTCATCAGGGCATCACCTGGGCAAACCAACAAAATCTCATGTCCTATACAAAGTTCCATGTACTTCAGGTGTTCAATCAACTATCTACATAAGTTATATTAGGAGATGCACTAGTCAAAGTATAGATTTTTACCAAATAAACATTTTTTGCTTTAGTCTCACACATTAGTTGAAATTTTAAAATATTAATTACCATCTATTTTCGGCACACTGCAGTAATGACATTCTTTTGTTCTTCCTCATGCAAAAACATTTTTTAAATTTGTACATTTAGTCACTATCATTATACACACTAGGCATTCCTAGATTACACCATCTCAATCTTTATCATCTATCTTTCTTTGTGATTTCATTTGTGCCCCAGCTCTCCTCCATCATTCTCATATGCAGTTTCATTCAGTGTTTTAACATAATTGTATTACAGTTAAGTAATATTGTGCTGTCCATTTCTGAGTTTTTATATTCAGTCCTGTTGCACAATCTGTATCCCTTCAGCTCCAATTACCCAATATCTTACCCTATTTCTATCTCCTGATGGTCTCTGTTACCAAGGAAATATTCCAAGTTTATTCACTAATGTCAGTTCATAT
>PVIY010019355.1:24119-46024 GCA_004026745.1 Myrmecophaga tridactyla | reverse complement strand
CTATCAAGCTTCTCCCAACTCTTCCAGATTCTTCCCTTTATCCATTTAAAAAGCCGTTCCAACATGTTTGGTATTTGCAAACTGCAGCACCATAGATCAGAGCAGCCTGTTTTAGTTTCCTGGGCTGCTCAAGCAAATGTCATGTAGTGGTTTGGCTTAAACAACAAGAATTCACTTGCTCACTGTTTTGAGGCAGAGATAGAAATCCATATCAAGGCATCATCAAAGCGATGCCTTCTCCCCAAAGACTGGCATCGGGGGCTGCTGCTGGTGATTTGTGGTCCTTAGCCCATCACATGGCAAGGCATATGGCGGCCTCTCCTGGCCTCTCCCTTCTCTTCTGGGTTCCGCTGACGTTCAGCTTCTGGCTGCTCCCTCTGTGACCTTCTCCTTTTTTGTCTGAATTTCACTCTCTTATAAAGGACCCCAGTAATAGGATTAAGACCCATCCTGATTAAGCTGCTCAAGCACCTTAACTGAAGTATCCTCATCAGAAGATCCTACTCACGATGGGTTCACTCCTGCAGGAATGGGTTAGGTTTAAGAGCTTGTTTGTTTGTGGTGCATACAGCTGCAAAACAACACAGGTCCCAGTAAATCTTAGCAACATAAACTTGGGGCTTCCTCAGTCTGTATAGAACCATCTATTAATTGCTTTCTTTAGAAGTAAACCCCGATATTAGACTTTGTGATCTGATTATTGACATAGGCTGTTCTAGTTTGCTAGCTGCTGGAATGCAATGTACCAGAAACGGAATGGCTTTTAAAAAGGGGAATTTCATAAATTGCTAGTTTACAGTTCTAAGGCCGAGAAACTGTCCCAATTACAAGTCTATAGAAATGTCCAATCAAAGGCATCCAGGGAAAGATACCTTGGTTCAAGAAGGCTGATGAAGTTCAGAGTTTCTCTCTCATCTGGAAAGGCACATGGTGAACACAGTCAGAGTTTCTCTCTCATCTGGAAGAGCACATGAGCACATGGTGAACACGGCGTCATCTGCTATCTTCTTCTCCTGGCTTCCTGTTTCATGAAGCTCCCCAGGAGGCATTTGCCTTCTTCATCTCCAAAGGTCACTGGCTGGTGGACTCTGCTTCTCATGGCTATGTCATTTCACTCTACTTTCTCTGAATCTCTCATTCTCCAAAATATTTCCTCTTTTATAGGACTCCAGAAACTAATCAAGACCCACCCAAATGGGTGGAGACACACCTCCAGCTAATCCAGTTTTTAATCCTTGATTAAATCACATCTCCAGGGAGATGATCTAATTACAGTTTTGAACATACAGAATTGAATAGGAATTAGAAGAAACAGCGGCCTTTACAAAATGGGATTAGGATTAAAACGTGGCTTTTCTAGGGTACATACATCATTGCAAACTAGCACATAGGTAAATAGATTTCTTGTCTCCTGCCAATTTTGATCAATTGGTGGTGTCCTCCTGGACTGGGTGGAGTACTCTGAGATCACATTTTGACTCAGAGGAGAGAGTGCTGTGGTTGATTAGTGATGTCTGCCTTGGGCTCAGGGTAAGGGAGGAGGCAGCATGAGCTGCAGGTGCATCCCATTCCTGACATGCAACATTGAACACCTGTGTGACTGCAGCTTCAGCTGTGCAATGGGGACGGTGGTAAAATCCAAGTACTGAGATCAGAAGACCTGGATTTTAACTGCATGATTGGGTAAGTGACTCTCTCTGCTTCAGCTGTCTCCATCTGAAAAATGGGACCATAAAATGTTGGGATTTTTGTGAGGCTGAAAGTTGGTTAAGATATGAGGAAGTGACAATTCAAGGTGGCGGACTGACCTTTTTTTTTTTGTTGATTCATCCAGGAGACCTGGTATTGGCATGGAAATATCTATGCCAACAAAGTGGTCATGAGTGGAGTGAAGTGCTCGGGCACGGAGCTGTCCCTGGCACACTGCCGCCACGACCAGGACGTGACCTGCCCCCAGGGCGCGTTGCAATACGGAGCCGGAGTTGCCTGCTCAGAAAGTGAGAGCTCCCCCCTCCCTGCCAGGCCCTGGGAGAGATCCGGAGTCTCACCGGTTATTCCACGCAAAGCCCTGGGGCCTCAGCCACGGGCTGAGCAAAGGGGGGAGGCAGAGATTGATTCCTATTAGGTGACAAGAGATGAGGCAAAAGGGGCCACCCTTCATGCCCCAGCCAGCAACCCAGCCTCAGGATAGAGCGTAAAGGAAAGTAGGAGGGAAGGACTTGGGAATCTGGGAGCCCTACTTGCAAATCCCAGGGCAACTGTGGACTATTTAAGTGCACTTGGGCAAATTTTGTGGTTGAGGACTCAGTTCTTATCTGTTAAACGGAGGACAGAACACCTTCCTCGGAGTGTTTCTGAGGTTACTGACGCCCATGAAGGTGGAAGCTGCTTAGCTCCCTTGCCTTCCCTCCTGCTCCAGGGACCATTTCCTTTTATCATAACCTAAAGGCAGTTTACCTTCCCGGTTACTCCCTGAGGGTCACAGGGAGAATGCAGATCCAGAAGGGGGACCCCAGCCAGGATTCAGAATGGCCCATCTCTTGAGGGCTCCCAGATTCTGAGAGAGGAGCAGCCAGTCTGCCTTGGGAGCCTGAAACCCCATTCTCCTTGCCCTGGCCTTATAAAACCACACTTTGGTCATCCCCGTCATGAGCCTGGGAGGTGGACCAGGTGCAGGATCCAGTGAGAGAATCTGAGACTAGACTTGTCACCTATGAGCTGATGTTGGCTAAGTTAGTTAACTGCTATGATCCATGGTTGCTGTATCTTGTTTTCTAGGAACTGGAAATTAAGTGGGGCAATGAATAAATTGTTGTGCCTAGTAAACAGCCATGTTGTGCCATTACCCTCATTAGGGAGAAGGTTAAACCAGAGCTTAGTCTGTTCAATTCTCCCACCACCAACCCCTTTTAGACTTAGGTAGCATCTTCGATCCTTTGTAAAGCAGGATTCTCAGTGCCCAGAATGAGCTTCTCTGGGGAGACATCACAAGCTCCCATGTCCCGTTTTAGGGGAGAGATGAGAGACCACCACCCTGGCCAGCCTCCACGAAGGGGCGCACCCAGGCAGGGAGAAGCCAGTCACACCCCCTGTCAAGGGCCTTTTCTTTGTTTATTCATTTATTTATATTTGTAATGTCCCACCTTTTCCAGAAAGAAACTAAGATAATAAACCTAAATAAAATGAAAGATACCTTATATTAAGAGCAGATTGGAGGAGGGCCACGGTGGCTCAGCAGGCAGGAATGCTTGCCTGCGATGCCAGAGGACCCAGGTTCGATTCCCGGTGCCTGCCCATGTAAAAAAAAAAAAGAGCAGATTGGGCAGTTCAACGGTGGCTCAGTGGCAGAATTCTCACCTGCCATGCCAGAGACCCAGTTTCGATTCCCGGAGCCTGCCCATGCCAAAAAAAAAAAAAAAAAAAAAAAAAGCAGATTAAAGAAAGGCAGTTACCAGGAAAGGAGTAGTGGCTTAAAATTGGATCCTGAAGAGGGGTTAATAAAAAAAATAGGTGCCATATACTACCTCTAGGTAGGTCATAAATTTAACAGTCGGCTTCCTAGCAGCCAAAGGAAAGAGGGAAACCAGGTCACTAATATAATTTATATAGCCATGAGATTGAAACAAGCCCAGTAGTGAAGAGAAGCCCCCTACTCTCAAAGACCTAGAGTTATGAGATGAATAATGCCCTGGCCAAGCTCAGGAAAGACCCCCAAAAAAGTTTCATGAGGCCACTGCTCAGAACATCCTCAGTTTAGGATGAAGGCCTCACTCCAGTTGCCTCTGTGGGGGACCAATAGCCCTTCCAGCCAAAAGCTGCTCTGGCTTCATGTGTGTTAGAACATTTAGAACCCTGAAGAGTATTCTTCAGGCAATCCTTTATAGTTACTTTTTCTCATCCAACCAATTATTCAAGCCAGAAATCTGCAAGCCCTCGTGATCTCTTCTTCACCACCTGCATACTCAATCCATCTTGATTATTTCTTTCAATACTTTTTCAACTCCTTCTACATCTTTCCATCCCCCGGTCACTGTCTGCATCCAGAAGACCATCCTCCGTGCTGACATCACCACATAGGCTCCTCAGCGGGACCCCCACAGAGACACGTGCCCCTCCGATTGCTTCCCCTCCCCAAAGCCAGAGCAAATGCTGGTCACCAGCTCGTGCCACTCTTTAGCCACTTCCCTTCCCAGGTTTCTACTACATTTACGTGAGAAAAGGGTATTCAGGCAGGCTCATGTTGTCCAGCTCGACTTCCAGCTCCCTCCCTTCCACCCCCACTAGTCCCATCCTCCGGGTCCTGACCACAGTGGCCTCCTGTCCTTCTGCACACACGCCCTGATCCTCTGTCACACGTCGGGGCCTGAGCACTTGCTGCTTGTCCTGCCTGAAATGCTTTCCCCGCCCTCATGCCTTAGTTGTCTGCTCCAGTCCCAGCTTACCTTCAGAGAGCAACTACAATGCTCCTGCCCCTACCCCCAGACTCGGTCTCCCCGCTATAATCCCCCTGTGCTCAATACTTCCCCTTCAAGCTCTTGTCTCAGTGTAGTTAAGTAACTAATATGTGCTAATGTCTGTCACTCCTGCTAGAGTATAAGGTGGCTCCACGCCTGCCTTGCTTTGCATTTTCCACAGGGCCTGGCACAGTGGGACAAATGGATGATGAACGAATGTCTCATTGAAGTTTTAAATGTTTTGGTGATTATATATATATATATATATATCATAAAACTTGCCATCTGTTCTAGTTTGCAAGCTGCTGGAATGTGACATACCAGAAACCGAATGTCTTTTAAAAAGGGGAATTTATTAAGTTGCAAGTTTACAGTTCTAAGTCCATGAAAATGTCCAAATTAAGGCACCAACAAGCAGTTACCTTCACTCAAGAAAGGCCGATGAAATTCAGGGTTTCTCTCTCAGCTGGAAGGGCACGTGCTGAAGCCTACTAGCTTTCTCTCTTGGCTTCTTGTTTCATGAAGCTCCCCTGGGGGCATTTTCCTTCTTCATCTCCAAAGGTCTCTCGCTGCATGGGCTGTAAAGCTTTTTCCAAAATGGTTCCCTCTTAAAGGGCTCCAGTAAGCAACCCCACCTTGAATGGGTAGAGACACATCTCCATGGAAACCATCTAATCAGAAGTTACTACCCACAATTGGGTGAGTCACATCTCCATGGAAACAGTAAAATCTCCCACCCAGCAATATTGAATGTGGATTAAGGACATGGCTTTTCTGGGGTCCACAACAGATTCAAACTGGCACCCCATCCTACCATTTTCATCTATTACCAAAATTTTTTCACCACCCCAAACTGAAACTGTATACCCATTAAGTAATAATTCTCATTCTCCTCTATCCCTGGCCCCTGGAAACCTCTAATCTACTTTCTGTCTCTATGAATTTGCCTATTCTAGATATTTCATATAAGTGGAATTATACAATATTTGTCCTTTTGCATCTGGCTTATTTCACAAACCAAAATGTTTTCAAGGTTACCCATGTTGTAGCACGTGCCAGAATGTCATTCCTTTTTATGACTGAATAATATTCAGTTGTATGGGCATACCACATTTGTTTATCCATTCATCTGTCGATGGACACTTGGGATATTTCTGTCTTTTGTCTGTTGGGAATGGTGCTGCTGTGAACATCAGTGTACAAGCATCAGATGAGATTTTAGTGGATATTTTTGATGTTAGGGTGGTCAAGACCCTATTCCATGGCAGGTCCTGTCAGCACAGCTCCCATGCTGCCAGCTAAGAGCAGATCCTGTCATGTGAACAGATTCCTCAGAAGAGAAGGCCTCAGAAGACCCTGCTGCTGAGCTCCAGCAAGCACAGGGCTGTCTACTGAGTCCTGCCTCGTATAAAGGCAGATGAATAAATGAGACCCACACAAGTCTCTCAACAAAAGTGTGTCCCAAACATTCCTTTCTGAGTGGCGCTGCATCTTTGGTGTGCCCTCTAAGATGGACGATTTGCAGAATGTCAGCACATGACAATATCCTGACCCCACATCTCACTCCTCAACCTCCTCCACTATGGGTCCATACCCTATTCTTGTGGGTAGACTTGCTCTGAAGAGGCTGAGGGGCCCCCATCAGGGCCTGCGAGCTCCCAAGTGTCCCCTGGGAAGCTGTGGTGTGGCGCATTAACTGAACAGGCAGTGGGTGTGTTCCCAGCCAGTGGTGAAGATTAGGGGAGCAGAGCAGACAGACGTATACCACTTGAGAAAATTACAGACAGACAATATGGCTGGATCTTGTTTTAAACAATTAGGTGTGCATATAAAACACTTTGGCTAATTAAAGCGTATTAACTAATGTGCTCAATGGACGCTGGCTATTTTAGGGGAAATTTATGGTTTGATCTTTTTTGTAAAGAGGGTAAGCCTCAACTCAATTGCTTAATACATATGGATTTAATTAATCAGTAATTTTTTTTTTAGCATCTGCTGTGTTCAATGCACCAATTGAGTAAATCAAGCTTATTTTAAAAGCTATGTACCTGGGGAAAACTCTCAGGTAGCCCAGCTATATGGGTGGAGACTGAAATAACCTGTAAAGAAGCCAATCTGGCAATGTGTCATAGCCTTAAAAAGATGTTACTCTTGGCGCTAGCAATCTCACTTATAGAAGCATATTCTAAAGAAACAATGAACATTGCATACCGAGATTTACTACAGGATGTTTATCAGAGCTTTATACAAGCGAGTGAAGAACTCCACACCAGCACAGTATCCAAAAATATAGGATAGGGTTATGAATTAAATATTATGTGGCCATCGTAATGGATATTTATTAACATGGAAATATACCAAGATATATTTTAGGGGAAACAGTATAAGTGGACCATAAATCTACGTACAAAATTATATATGTTGGAAACTATATTATATGTAATTCCCAGAAGAATCAGTCCAGGATATTTTCAGCTCTCTTTCTAGGTAGCACAATTCCATTGTTGTCATTGTCGTTTTTACTTTTTATTATGGAAAATTTCAAGCCAGTTAAAACTAGAGAGAACAATATAGTGAGCCCTCTAATATTCCTCACCCAGATTCAACAATTGTCAACATTTTGCCCATCTGAACTGTTATACTGGAGACATGTCAAAAAAGACTCATAAAAAGGAAGGAGTCATTTGGGGTGGGGATAAACAAGGAAGGTGACCTTGAGGATGACACAGTGAGCCCGTTCCAGAAGGTGGTAGTCGGCAGGGGTAGGGGTTTTATCCCAGCTCAGGAGTCAGGTGATATGCTTGGGGCAGGGGTCTCTCGTCTTGTTTGATCGCCGCATCTGCCCCTCCCCAGCTGCCCCTGACCTCGTCCTCAACGCGGAGACGGTCCAGCAGAGTACCTACCTGGAAGACCGGCCCATGTTCATGCTCCAGTGCGCCATGGAGGAGAACTGCCTCTCGGCCTCGGCCGCCCAGACCAACCCCACCACGGGCTACCGCCGGCTTCTGCGCTTCTCCTCCCAGATCCACAACAACGGCCAATCCGACTTTCGACCCAAGAATGGCCGCCATGCATGGATCTGGCACGACTGCCACAGGTAAGCCTCCCTTCGACGGCGGCCAGGCTGCCCCAGCCCGACATCAAGCAGGGCCACAGAAAGGGCACTTGGAATCCCCAGGTTCACTCAGAGAGATTCAAGAGGCCTCAGTCCAGTGGGAATGGTTTTCCCAGCTTGGAGTGAGTTGAGTTGGCCTTGCCAGCCTTCTGCATTTACCCAGGCCATTCTCCACTCCCAATCCCCCTGGCCCATCTCACCTTCCCAGAGCTCTATTCTCTGTCTTGCCTCCAATACCACTCACATCAGGAAACAGACTTTGTTTTGAGTATCCAATGTCCCCTTTCCTGTGCTCAGACAATGGTTTTTCAAGTTGTGTCCCTCCACAAATTTGCGCTCTGCAGGGTACTTTGGGGTTCTGCAATTGTTTGACTCTGATTTCATTGAAAAAAGTTTTTTAAGTATTAGTATATATTTTAACATCTCTAGGAAGACAATGGGTGTCTTCCAATGGCAAGAGCCTAGGAGTCAAAAGACCGGGTCCCTAAATCCAGGTGAACCTCGAATGGCCCTTGCAGCTCTGTCAGCGTGGGGGTCTGATTCCAGTGCCGTAGCCCCTGGGCAAAAATGAGTGGAACCCTAGCCACCTTGCCCATCCCTCTGCCTTTCCTTTATTTCTTGTGCCTTGACATCTCATTTCATCCAGAACTGCCACCCCTGCTTGTTCACTTTCTCTTGCTCAGCCCTGTCAGTAGAAGCAAGCGAACTATGGAAAAGAAAGTGAGAGAGGCCTCTGCCTCAACCACTGCAGGAATCCCCTGAAGGGGTCTGCAGATGTTCACCCAGTACTTTCCCTCCTCTGCCACAGAGAGCCCCTCTATAAGACAAAGCAGTGGTGCCTGAACCCTCCTTCTAAAAGTGGGGTCCAGAGACCAGCAACATTGGCATCTCCTGAGAGCCTGAGACATGCTGAGTCCCAGGGCCTACTGCAGCCCCATGAGTCAGAACCTGCCTTTTCCCCGTGTTCCCAGGAGATTGTATGCGTGCCTAAGGCTGAGAAGCTGGGGTCTAGGTGCTCTCCAGGCTCCCTGCCAGCTTTAAAATGTGATTATTGCGAGGGGCTATATGCACAACCACATGATGAGGTTGTAACCCAGTGATTGTATACTTCAGATGGAGTCTATGCTGTGTGGATATATATCAATAAAATTGCATTTTAAAAAAAGCCAGTTGCAGTCCCCTGTCCACCCCCAAAAGGACTCCCCATAGGCAACTACTGTCAACTCTTTCAGCTGTTTCTTCTAATATTTACCTCCATATTCATAAATACCTGTTTCTGTTGCTCTTTGTTGATTTTTCCATTTTAGACATTATCTATTGACTTCCTGCTATTAGAGGAGTAGGAGTTAGCTCTCTGCCATCACCCCTAAAAGTCAGGCAGGCACCAGTGAACTAGAACCCCAGTGCCCCATCTGAAAGAGAGGCAGCTCCTGCTCAGCGGGTTACTGTCAGGCAATGTAGCTTGTGCTGGCAGGTTGAGTCATCTGTTACTTGTGTTCATTCATAAGCAACTGAAACAGCAACAACAAAAAGATGTAATTACTGATAGGGGCCAGAGAACTGTCATTTATTGACCCCTTTCTAAGTGCCAGGCTCATCTAACCCTCATTTTCATTGGTAAAGAAATGGAGGCTCAGCCTTTATACAACAAGAAGTTACAGAGCAGGGATCCCAACTCAGGCTGAAGCCTGTCTCCCAAGGGCATGCGCTTTCTGTTACCTCTGCCAACTCTTAATCCAAAATCTTTAGGCATCTTTCTCATGTCACGATTTATGGCCTAGACACATTCCAGTCAGTTTGAGGGTAGAGTTGTTTAACCCGTTTCAAAAGAAAAGACTGTGATATAATGTAGGGGGTGCTGTTTTTCCTTTCTAATTATTATCTGAATTTTTTGAAAGCTCTAATTAGCCAAAGAAACTTTTATCTTCCTATAGAAGCATGACAGTCTAATTTAGGGTGGAAGCCAAAGGGTGAAATTAAAGCCATGGCAATATTGGTGCCTGACATCCTTTAGAGAACATGTGAGTAGAAGTCTTGGGCTTGCAGGGGCTGACACTGCTTATGGGTTTATAAGTAGATGGTAATTGCATCTCTGCCCTACATATGGTGGTCCACCCAGAGATTACGTGGTAGGAATCTCTGTGTGGCATATACTTACTCTCCAAGGAATCAGTCTCTCCTCCGAGAATAGTCACTTGGTATCATCGCTGCAGTGTTTCTTCTCATGTGGAGCCTTGGAGTCTCTGCTCTCTGGCATCATGCCCCACCTCTACCCTCCATTCTTTTCCTGTGATCTAGTTTGTTTCTTTGCTCACAGATGTTCTAGTCAATGGTTTGAGAGGGATGGGTAGGAAGGAACCTGCTGGCTAAAAGCAGATGTCCCTTCAAGCATCTTCTCCTGGTCCAAACCTCTGTGAAACTATGACCATGAGCTCCAAGGATAAGAACTGGCGTCTGGGGCTCCAGATGACTTCTCTAGGCAATGAGGGGAGGACCTTTCAATAGGGCTCTTGACCCAAACCTCTGTTGGGACATCTCTTTGGGAGTCTGATGAAAGCTGGCTCTTCTTTCCCTCAAAAAAAAAAAAATTTCTAGAAGACTTAACATATTATTTCAGCAGATTCATAGACACTCCAAAGCTCATCTAAGGGGCCCAGGCTAAGAACCTCTGGCTCAAGTTAGTGTGTGTGTGAAAAGCTCACTCACAATTTAATTGATCCTACAACAGGATACAGAGGATGTTCTTTGAAAGTTCTAAGATTAACATCTACCTCCACACACACACCTTGAGAGTTTCCAGCCAACCAGAAATAGCGGAAAATGTCCTCAGGGTCTCTTTTGTCTGGCCACTGGCCTGTGGATTATGATTTCAATAAGGTCCAACCTTGATGAGATCCACAGATGTGGGGCCACACCTGCTTAACTGGCACCTAATGTCACAGCCTTTGATAGGGCCAGGAAGAGCTGGGCACAGATATACCCAGAGTCCAGAGCTGCTCTGCCCTTCCTGAATCTCCACCCCTGCTGTATCCAAGGGGCTTCAGAGGCGCAGCCTTCCCACCTTGAGGGAGCCCTTAGAGAGGAAAGGGAGCTGGTGAAGTGGGCAAATGGAGGTTCCAGCACAGAGATTACAACCCTTCCAGTTGGAGAAAAGATGAGGACCGTGTTGCAGAAGAAAGACATCTGCTTGCTCCATCCCGACTTTCCCATGTGCTCAGCAGCCCCCACAGGAGCCAAAGCCCTGCAGATGTGATATGAGCCAATCTGTTAGCCAATTTGAGGCCCTCATCACATCTGGAAGCTTTATTACTCCCAGGGGACTGTGTAGCACATAGCACATAGGATGTTGGGATGGAGCAATCAGAAGACCTTCTACTCCTCTGTGGCAGTACCTCCTAGGACAGGAAAACATCCTCAGAATCTGCAGTGAATACAGAGGTCAAGAGTATTATTCAGCCTCAGGAGAGCCACTGGCCAGGACTGTCCATTTTGGAGGCACCGGGGGATATATGGCAAGGGTAGTAAAAGATACAGGTCAAAAAAACATCTCATCTACAATGGACATTGATTCTTAAATGAAAGTTTTATTTAGGCCCCAAAGACCTAGAATAACAAGAACATAACCAATCTTCCCATCTTTCTCTGAACTAGCTTTTGCTAGAGCTTGACCGGTACAATCTCTTAGAATAAAGAGTTCCATGATCGTATGGCATAAGGCCACCCTTCCATTTTTCTAGATTGGAATGACTTCCAACAAGTGTCAGTGATACTCTCTCCTTTTTGTGTTCTACAATTTCTTTCCAAGTCTATGTTTCCCTCTCTCTACCCCATGAATCAGGTTTCTTTCTAGACTTTCAAAGGTCAGGACTCCACAGCCTAGAAAGAGAAAAGTATATCTTCGTCATCAGGATGCTCCCTCCCATCTACCAAGCGTTCCTGTTCTGGATTTCTGGAATGGGGAGGATGGGGGAGGGAGTCCTTCAGGTCCCTCCATCCAGCCAACTGGAAGCAAGATGTGGTGCGGGGATCATGTCCATGGGCCTGACAGGAAATCAGAAGGCTCCAGGACAGAAGCTCGCTGAAATTGCAAGTCTCCAAAGCAGGCAGTTCCCCTCCCAGTGTTTGCAGGAGGAAAGACTGAAGAGCTCTAGAAGAATCTTAAATCAAGTCTGCAGGAGGTGGGAGGAATCGGACAAGGTCAGCCTTACAACAGTCCATCTGTGGGCTCTGTCTGAATTCTGTTTAGACAACGAAACATAAACCTATTTCTCTTCACTCTTTCCAGCCAGTAAACAGGGTAACATGAGCCCCTCTCAACGATGCGGACATATTTGAGGCAATGAGTCAGACTTCATGTCTCATCTTGCTCCTTCAAGAAGCCAAAATAGACTCTCAAAGCCCTTGCCTCAACGGCCACAGAATGCCTCCTTGTGAATATTCACACTGGGCCCCTGGCTCAGCATCATTTTGCTGGAAACATGAGTGACCTGGGGAAAGCCCAATGCTGGTATTATTTTTAACACAAGCAAACATGGTAGGAAAGAAAAAGAAAAAAAGAGTCTCTGCTACCCTCTCAGAAAGCCTATCCTTGTAATTCCCCTCTCCCGATGCCCGCTTCCCAGTGGAGGAGCCTGAGGCCACGCACAGGGGGCTGGGGCAGCCACAGTGGGCCTGGTGACGGGAAGAATGAGCGAGCGGACAGCCACCAAGCACTCCCTCTATGACAAGCCCGGCTTTAGGTAGCTCATGTGACTGACCTTACGTGATTCTTATACTACCTCTAACGGTGGGTACCGTTATTATCCCCACGTCACTGAGGAGACTCAGGTCACACATAAAGAAAATGAGCGACTCTTGGTCTCCAGACTTTGAGACCTTGTTCTTTAGTTTTTCTCAATCTTTCAAGGGTCCCTGTAATGACCGAGACAAGCCTGTCCGAAGAGTTGCAGATGCTCGTGACCTACACGTTGCAGCTAAGGATGGGACCCTCTTTCCTTTAGCCTGGGCCTGTCCTGAGCCAGCCCAGCAGCTCAGGAAGTCTTGCAGCAGAGTGCAGTTGCCAGGGTTTCCCCCTGTTTATTCTGAACCAAAGGCCTCACTCTCTGAGAATCGACATCTGTTTTCATCATCATGTAAACTATCCGCACAGTGACGAGCTGCCGGGATGCACGTGTTCTCCCTTCTTGGGCTGGTGCTTTGTTTCCCTCCCTGGGAATGACTCACTGCACCATTGAGAGCTTTCTCCCCCTCTATGTTTCATTTGCTGAATGCAAGGAACAGACTTCCTGCTGCTCAGCTGGCTCTTCTCAGCTACTGGGCTGGCCCCCACATTCCAGGGGCCAGGAGGCGAAGCCGCGGCCGGCCCGTTTGGGTATGGGGCAGCTAAGGTCTTCTGCCTGTTGGCCTGGAGACACACCCCTCTCTGGACATCATTGGTGTACATGTGCCTCCTGCTCTCTTTATTGGTGCTTATTCTTCCTTGCCTCTCCCCCTTACTCTACTTATCCCTCCTACTCTTTGTTCTCTTCTCCCTCCTTCCATATTCCCACTTTCAATAGTTATAAAAAGACTTCAAAATTTGATTTTTAGTCTGGAGAAAGTGTGTTAAGAATAAATGGGTTGTAAGCTCCACTTTAGAGCTAGAGAGGATCCCTGCTTATTAAAAATAAGAGCTTAATTTATTAAGCTTATTGTACGCCCGGCCCCATGCTATTCATTTTACTCCCTGGTGCCCTCCGCACCTGTAAATTATGTACATTGTCATTCCCATCTGCCTGACTCCAGAGCCCATTCTCTAAAGCACCAGGTTCCCCAGCTTCTACTTCTTCCCTGACCTTAAGCTCTTTTTCCTCACCCCTCTCCTGCCTGGCCCCCCTTTGGACCCTGCTGGACTAGGTACTCCTGGGGAATCCCAGCTAGGCGGTTGAAGGCAGCAGTAGCTCCAGTCACTGACCTTGCATGGCCTTCCTCTCCCTCCCAGGCACTACCACAGCATGGAAGTATTCACCTACTATGACCTGCTGAGCCTCAATGGCACCAAGGTGGCAGAGGGTCACAAGGCCAGCTTCTGCTTGGAGGACACGGAATGTGAAGGAGGTATCCTGTGGGTGGGGGTGACAGGGGGTGGGTCACAGGGACACGAATGGCCCACCACCATGCCCACCTGGCCCAGAGCCCAGGCTTAACCTAACGCTGGACTCTGTCACTCTGGCCACTGCCAAATCTCCACACGACCCTTCTCTACTCTGGGTTTTTGTTGGTCTAAGTGTGGAGAGAAGGATCTCTAAGGTCTTTCATGGCTACGACTTGGGGCTGGAGAGTGTGGAGCAGACATGGTTATAAAAGGCACTGAGGTCCCCCAGAGCTGAACTGGTAGGTCCACACGGTCTCCAAGGTAAAGTTCAAACCCTCTAGCCTGACATGCATATCCCATGCAGTCTGGCTGCCACAAGCCTCTCTTCCTATAAATCCCAACACCAAGCTCAGGCAACCCTCCAGATTCTCTCAGACTTCCCCAGGCAGAGGCAGCACCTGCTCCCCCTAGCTCAAGCCACAGCTGTGCTGGAATGACCTGTTTGCACATCTGCATCCTGACATGACTGAGGGCCCTCCAGACAGACATGCTGGTTCTGCCTGGTCTAGCCAGTGCCTAGAAGAGTGCCCAACATGGTAGCATTCCAACTGGCTACTCAGTGATGTGGCTGCAGAATCAAACAGCAAATGATTTTTGAGCACCTACCACGTACCAGACCAGAAGGGTGACAAAAACAAGTCAGATATGAGCCATACTCCAGAACTTTCCTGGATAAATACACAACTCCCAGCTAATGACACAGACATAAATCCAGAATTTCCCAAAAAGGCCAAGGTAGACCAGAGTGGTCAGGGATGGGTTCATGGAGGAGGGGGACTTGACCTGGGCCTGAAGGGAGGGGTGTGATATAGGCAGGGATCAAGTGAAAGGATTCCATTTAAAGGGGAGTAGATCAGAAACCCACCCCAGGTGGGGATGGGATGCTAAACCCAGGTGAAGTCAGGGTGGGCAAGAGGGATGCTGTTAATGTGGGATCTGTGGACCAGAAGGACTGTGGGCCATGTGAGAAGGTGGTATATAGAGAGCAGAGGGAGAAGCTTGGGACAGCGGGCCCATGACTGGGCTTGTCTTCTGCCCCACCCAGACATCCAGAAGAATTACGAGTGTGCCAACTTTGGAGAACAGGGCATCACCATGGGCTGCTGGGACGTTTACCGCCATGACATTGACTGCCAGTGGGTCGACATCACTGACGTGCCTCCTGGAGACTACTTGTTCCAGGTAAGGGGAGCTGGAAGGGCTGCGAGGATGGTAGTGTTAAGGCTGTCAAAAGAGCAGGATCCTACCCCAAAGGCCATTAAGGGTCAATCAGGGAGCCTAAGTGTGTGAGGCATGGGAATGTGAGAAATGGGAAGTGCTGGTCCCTACGGGGACCAAAGACTTTGAAGATGTTCACATGCAATTCCATTAACACCTGGTACTTGCAAATCAAAAGGCATCTGCAGGCCAGGTCTGGTCCTCAGGCCAGGAATTTGTTCTATAACCCACACTTTTACCTTAGCCACGTTCTCCCCCCACCCACCCATGCAATTTCTCCCAATGCCTTCACTCTATCTTAGTTAGCTCTGTGCTGTCAAGGCTGAAAGTGGTGAGCCATTTACCATCAAGTGTTTGTGACTTACCTTGCCCTGAAATGTAAAGGAGGATCGCAGAAAGGAGGATCACAGAAAGGGGTGATCTTTCCTTCAAAAAAATGAATCTATAGTGGTAGAATATCAAACCCCAGAGACAGCCTATGCAAGTGAATATTTTTGTGGAGACTTCCTAGGAGTTCCACATACTCTGCTGGGGGTGGCCAGCCAGACCTGGAGGGCAACCAGGGATACTTTGCCCTCCCACCGTCCTACAAACAGCTGCATGACCTTTCCAGGGTCCTAGCTGGTAGGAGATGAACTGAAAGGGGAACAAGGGGCTCCATATTCTTAATGTGCCCTCCTCCAGTGTTGTGCTTTTGCCTGCCAGTGGTTCCATTTTGCCCTCTTTTTCTCTCTCACATCCCCACCCATATTGCTTTCAAGCTAAGCCCAGTTGGGTGGCAAAGTTGAAGACCAGAAATGTGTCATTCTGAAAGCTTTCCCAAGTGGGGACAGACAGCTCAGGTCTGGTCCCTGGTCCCCACCCTACAGGCACCTGCAGAGAAATGACCACAGAGGAACTTTTGAAAGATTTCCTGGGCAATTTCAGAGGCTGGAAATCGGACAGCCAAGCCCTTTTCCACCCACAACCCAGAACCGCAGACTTGGAAAGGCCCAAAGAGCAGTGTGCTCTTTATTTAACAAATGAGTATCTGTGTCTGTGAACATGTATGCAGCACATGGTGGCCTGTGTTTGAGGTTTCCATCACTTTGCTGGGTGAATGTGAATCATCGCTTATTCTGACAAGTACCAGCTATTTAATAACTTTGATATATTGAATATTTATGATGTGCCAGGCACTGCCTAAGTCCCATGAATGTATTCTCACTTAATCCCCCATGAAAAGCGCATTGCCCTTATCCTTATTTTCTAGCCAGTCAAACCCAGGCCACATCAACTCTAGATTGTGTTCTTGACCCCTAAACTATACAATCAACAAATTAACTCATTAGGGGCACGTTAAAGCCTCCAGTCAACCTGTAAGAATATTTCCCTTGAGAGAGACATGTGAAAGCCCTGGCCTGGAAATTCCCTGGCGCTTGTCCTTTGCCACATGAACCCAAATCCCCTGCCTTCATG
This sequence comes from Myrmecophaga tridactyla, assembly GCA_004026745.1. Taxonomy (NCBI): domain Eukaryota; kingdom Metazoa; phylum Chordata; class Mammalia; order Pilosa; family Myrmecophagidae; genus Myrmecophaga; species Myrmecophaga tridactyla. The sequence goes on along the minus strand of PVIY010019355.1, from coordinate 29,646 downwards.
ACAGGGGATGAGCCTGGCCAAGGAAGAAGTGGTGTTCAAAGCAGAGAGGCCTGGTGAGCAAAGGTTCAGAGGCATGGCTGAATTTGTTACTAGGCACCTGGACACCCTTTTAAAAAATCCTCTTTCTCATCATTTCTTGGATTCACAGCAGATTTTTCTCCTAAGAAACCAAAGCAACTTCCTTCAGATCCTCACAAGATTTAGGACCGTAACTGCTGGAGGGGATTGTGGAGACTATCTTTCAGCCCCCACCCCCTAAACAGGCCAACCTGGCCCCCACAGCCCTGATGCAAGCCCTTAATGCATCCCCACCCTGTGGCCTCACTGCCAAGCAGCCTGGACAGCCCCCTCGACCCCGGGTGGCACAGCCATCCTCACTGCTCAGAGAGGCAGAGCCTTGGAAAAGGCACTGCATGTGCAAGTGCTTTCGGAAAACCTCATGTGAGGAGTGTGTTTGCCCAGGGCTGTGTGCTATGCATGGGCAGGGTGTGTGGAGGGCCAGGGGACAGTTAGGGTCATTGGGCAGAAAAGAGATGAAAGGAAAGGAAAGCCACCAGAGCAGGCATTTGCCTGCCTAGCTGAAGAAGCAGGGGACAAGTGAGCCAGAGCCCCTCAGATGCAAGCCCCCCAGAATGGCCCCCACTGTGCCAGACACAGGACTGGGGGCCATGCCAGCTTGTTTCCCACAGCATATCTTTGGGCAGGTCTGGCCTGCCTGCCAAAGGGTCCTGTCCAGGCCTATCACAAGGAGAAGTCCTGTAGGCCACAACCTAAAGAACTGTTCACAGTGAGCAGCTCACACTTCCTGGGAGACAAGTCCTGTCACTGTGTCCTCCACACCTGGGTCCACAGCCCCAGTTACTGCTTTTGTCTCTTCACCATCCCGCCTCCTCCCTTTCTTTTTTTTCAGTCTCATCTCCCCTCAGTGGTCCCCTCACAGAAGCCCTCTCACAATGATGACCCTGTCTATTCCTGCTCCCTTGTGCCATGACCTCCTAGCTGGGGAAAGGAGGAAGAAAAAAGTGTGTGTGTGGGGGGGGGGGCGGGGCAGTCTCCGCAGCAGTCACAAGGCCCCAGGGCCCCAGGACTCAAACTGGCAGAACGGGAAGGGGACTTGGAGATCACCCAGTCCAGGTCATCCTCTCACAGTGGAAGCACCAAGGCCCAGGGAGAGGGAGAAGCCTGTCTAGGGGCACACGGCTGGGACCAGCATCGTCTCCCGACCCCTCCTCTTCCTACTCTCCAGACTGCCAGCTGTTCTCCCCACACACTTCCAGTGCCTTCCAACTCTCTTCTAGTTCTCGTCCACATCTTGTTCTGTAGCAACCCAACTCTTGCATTTCTACCACCTTCAAGCATACTAGAGTACCCAGGAGAGGGTAATCCCCCCCCCCTTTTTTTTTAACATGGGCAGGCACCAGGATTTGAACCCGAGTCTCCAGCATGGCAGGCAAGAATCTGCCACTGAGCCAATATGGCCCGCCCGGGTAATCCCTTTTATGGCCTGGTGTGTGAGTTACACAGAGAGGACAGACAGAGATACATAGGGGTCTCACCCCTCCAGGCCATGCTCATATCTGCCTCCCCTAGGATTTTCTTGAGACCCACAAACTCTTTTCTGCCCACCCCTGCCCCTGATTCCCAGGGTCTGCCATGCTCCCCTTTATGAACTCTGGCTCTGGAGGCTGAGCTGTTGCCTCACAGAGCCCCTGGACCTGGGGTGGATGGCTGAGGAGGGAGTCCACAGCCTTCTGACTTGATTCCTCCCCAGGTTGTCATCAATCCCAACTACGAGGTTGCAGAATCTGATTACACCAACAACATCATGAAGTGCAGGACTCGCTACGATGGCCACCGCATCTGGATGTACAACTGCCACATAGGTAAGACCCTGGGTCCTCCTGAGGATGCTGTCTCCCCCTTCCTCAGGCCTATGGCTCCCCCCCTGCAGCCCACCCTCCAGGAAACAGGCAAGAGCTGCCCTACTTTCTGTAGGAACCAGAGGCAGCTTCATAATTTGGGTAAAGATCTTGGGGAATGGAGCCAGCATCACATGTCCACGTTCAAGAAGGAAACCACAGACACAGAAGCCCTGGATGGAGTGTGAGTTTTCACAGCCAGCTCAGGCCAAGGAAAGAGGGCAGTACTGAACTGTGCCTGCCCCACACAGACCCCAAAGCTACTTCCAAGCTGGAGCTGAAGCCAACTCATTATGCTTGTGACCTCAAAAATGTGGGCATCAGCAATTTATGGGCCCCATGTATCAGGTATTCCTGTCAAGAACTGGAGGTTAGCAGACCTGTTACTTCTAGTTTCCAAAAAGAAAACATTTTCCTTAGATTAAATGACTTGGGAGAGAAAAGGGACAGCAGGAAAGCTTCTGCAGGAAAAGTAATGGGCCTCACTCTTGGTGAAAGTCAAAAGTACAATGCATCACAGGTGGTGCAATGGTGGCTCAGTGGCAAGAATTCTCACCTGCCCAGCTGGAGACCTGGGTTCAATTCCTGGAGCCTGCCCATGCCAAAAAAAAAAAAAAAAAAAAAAAAAAAAATAGACGCATCACATTCATTCACCCATTCAGCCTCTACAGAACACCTGATATGTGTCCAGCCCTAGAGGTCCTACTCCTGGAAGAGGCTCCCTGCCAGGCAGCCTTGAGAGTGGGGGTTCGAGAGCTCCCTGGGGCCAGTTGCTCTGGTTTGGAACAAGTCTGCTAAACTCTCTCCCCGATTCCCACCCTTTAGGTGGTTCCTTCAGTGAAGAGACTGAAAAGAAGTTTGAACACTTCAGTGGACTTATAACTAATCAGCTCTCTAAACGTTAAAGAAGCAGATGTGGCCACTTCTTGTCTTCAGGCCATGCCTGATCTTTCCTGGAACTTTCCCCCAATAACTGCCACACTCCCCTGCTTCCCCTTCCACTCCTCACCACGCTCCCCTATTCAGCCCAGCCTTCCTCCCCCTCAACTGCCTGCAGTCATGCCCAAGCTCAGGAGGAAGGAGATGCTCCTGACATCTCATTGGGTGCTGCTGCCTGATGTCTGGAGCTTGGGACAGTCCCTGGGGTCCAGGGCTAGGGCTGGGCCTGGGGCTTATCCACTGGGCCATGGAGGCAGTGCCATATGGTACCAAGAGCCAGACTTGTCCAGGACCCCAGGTGCACAGTTTCAGCCCTTGACTTCGGGTGTCTTCAACCTGTCCCATCCAAGCCACAGTCAATCCAAGTCTGACCCCACCTAGCTCACCACAGATCAAATCTGTGGGGCCATTTTCTTCTCAAATTATGTTGGCAAATTTGGCATCAACCCAGAAATGGTCAGGCTGAATCCCATTTCTCCTCCTCTTAGGTCTTTTCCAGTAAACCTGAATATCTAGACCTTTCTTCCAACTAAACAAATCGCCTCTACTCTAGTCTAGTGTATTCACACATATAAATAATGCTGCCACATGATTTCTGATTAGGTGAGGTCAGAGTTGGTGTTTCTACCCCACCCCCACTTTTTCAAGGATACCATTATTATATTTTCACAGACTCTGAAATACAAAGTAATTTAGTGGCATTTAATATTGGGCATCCAAGCTTTTGAAAGAACAGCTCCAAAGAAAACCCAACCCACCTGTGTAAGTGACTCGCCTTTCTGTTGTTCCAATTCTGTGGGTAACTGATTCAGTGGTGCTATAACCAGGGTCCTGGGTGACAAGGACACTCACCAGACGCCATGTGTCATCATCGACACTTACACGTACTTGAAACTTCAAATAAAAGATTTATGATATGCATCCTGTGTTTCATTTTGGCTACTCCACCCAGTCCCTGGAGCAGATGGGTCCCTTTGTTGAGTCAGCACAGCATAGCTTCAGTTCAAATCCATCAGCTTATGGTTTTAACCCTGCAGAGCTTGGTTCCCTACTGGCTGATGTAGCCACAAGATACCTCATTCAGTACAGACCACAAGAGGAGCAGCACCTGCCTTCTGAAATCTAAGGACATCACAGAAAAACAGCAAAAAATACAAGAGAAATAACTTTCCTTGAACTACTGTTGTTTACAGAAATTTGGGGGGATGAAGGGGGAGTAATAGCATATGAGGACCAGATGGACATCTACACTTAAGCAATCACTAGATTTCCCCAAGGGCAGTGCTGGACTTGGACACTAAGGAAGTGGGTGGTGACAGAGAATATGCATGTCAGCAGAGCAGGGACTCAGGGTTCTTCTGGCAGCAGCAGGGCCAGTCTTACCCAGATACCAGAGCACCCAGTTGTGTCAAGAGTATGTTAGGGCCCAGAAGATCAGAGGATCCATGTGACCCCAAAGCACCAGCTAAAGCCACCTTGGCACCAAGTCTGCTCAAACCTGAAGGGACCCTGGCCTCACCCATTTCTGTGAGGGAGGCAAACAGCACACATTTCACATTTCACCTCTCGGCTATGTCCACAATGATTTCTGCAAGGAGCTCTTTTGTAACCTACACCAGACAAGTAACACGAGGACCATCCCTTGGCAATGCCGTTAGCCCCCAGTTAGTTGCTCTGTAGCACAGAATAGAAGGTTGGGGTACCCAAACTTTTGCAGGAGACCAGCAAGGGTCACAGAATAGGAGCAACCAACACCCCTATACCTGTGCAATGAAACCCTATACGCCCAGCTGGGATCTTCCAGGCCCAGCTCCTAGGGCGCCCTAATTTCAGCAGGCCCAGGCCTAACATGGGAGATTGGACAGCACCCCCTAGTGTCCATGGCAGACCACCACATTTTGAAGCAATCACATTATAACTTTAGATTTTAATTTTTTTCTCAACTTCTTGAACTAGAGCAAACAAAAGCCCACCCCACCCCACAGTGAAGCTCCCACACTAGTGCCAGTCTATGCAGGGCTGCTCTGGTGTTTACAAAGGCTTTTGGTGTTGGGGCACCAGGCTTAGTGCCCAGGCACCTGCTCAGCCTTTGGGGCCTCAGGGTAGTAGGGGCTTCTCTACCCCAGGCCGCTCTTTCTTTCTGTGTTGGAGCCCCAAAGCCCGGGCCACGAGCCTCCGGGCCACCGCTGTGTTTGTCTGTGGTCTCTCCTTTCCCAGATGCAGGAGCTCTAAAAGGAAAGCAGAACATTGTACACCTAATTAACAGCACTGAATAAGACATTTGAATGTGGTTAAAAAGGAAAATTTTAGGTTGTATAATTGTTATTAAAATAAAATTAAAAAAAAATCCATAGGGCTGTATACAAACACTGAACCCTAAACTGAACAATGGACTGTAGTTAATCATACAATTATAAAAATGTTCTCTCATCAACTGCAAGAAATGCACCATACTAAACCAAGGTGTTAACAGGGTAGCATACAGAAACTCTGTATTTTATGTGTGATTTTTTGTAAATCTACAACTTCTCTAATAAAAAATTTTAAAAATAAAAATAATAAAATTAAACTAAGAAACAAAAAGGCCCACGGGGTGATGAGTTGCACTCAAGGCTCTGGCTACCTCTCCCCATGATACAGCAGCCTTACAGGCATTAACTTCTAATTCT